>CM057449.1:1559207500-1559380000 GCA_016271365.2 Neoceratodus forsteri | reverse complement strand
CAAGAGCCATGTATCTGCAATAGCTGTGCTTTGTCTGCAGTTTTTATCATTCTTAGCCATATTTTCATTTATTTTCATCCAAAAACTGCACAAAGGTAGCTTCTGTGCAGAGTAAACATACCGTGCTCTGTAAGAAGCTCTACAGAATACTTATCACTAATACTAGATTAACAATGTTTATTGTTTCATCAACTCTCACATATAACACTGGAATATCTAAATATGGTTATTTATTTTTGAGAAGTAGTTAGCACAATATTTAATGGTGTACCTCTTTCCTGCCCAACTAGTAAGCAAGGTCATTCATTTTATTTGCCCCATAAAAATCACAGTGTGACTTTTATTTCCATTATGATAAACAAGGTAGCACAAATATAAATTAATAGCGCAGTACAAACCACAGTATACTATATAAAACTATGCAAACATAAATTAACCTAATAAATTAGCTGCTTGGAAGTGGGGCTTGTGATGATGTTTTAGAGTATATAACTAGAAACAGTAAAACAGTGTGAATGCTGTCATGGCCCTAACAGGAACTAGCTATAAAAACATATTGAATGGAGTAACTCCCTATCACACTGCAGTTCTGAATAAGCTGTGCTAGCATTGCTAGTATAGCTACTGTGAGTTACACATTTGTATGCCCTTTACATTCTTGAGTTGTACATTGTAGCATTTAACATCTTTTTGGGTCATATTGCCTAGACCATTTACTGCAGGGGTGGAGGGATGGACTCCCCCAATACATATTTAAGTGCTGTTGTCCTGCTAAAATCTGTGATGTTTGGTAGAACTGAGATCAGAACAGAACCGCGGCTCTGTTTCAAGGTGGCTCTAAATGGATATGAAAATGAGGTTGGAGGCTGGACAGTAGCTTCCAAACATTTCAGCAACCACATGTGAGGTAGTGTCCCTTACAATGTGGGATCAAGAGGCACAATGTGAGAAACATTATCAAATCACAGGAACAGGCATTGAGATCACTGTGCAAGTGTACACTTTGGAGTTGTGTGGTATAAGGAATTCTGCAGGCATAATTCTGGTGTAATGGTAATTCCATTTCCAAAATGCTTTTTGAAACTTTTCTGTAAATTACCCAGAATTCCAAAAGTATACGTTTTTTATTTGAACCACATATTTTTATTCTGTGTGTGATTTTTAATTGAGGAATAGCTTTCCGCAGCTAACACTGAAGCTGGCAGAATAGCTGTGAGCATAACCTAGAGGTTAGCGTAACAAGCTGTGAATGAGCTTGATACATCCAGCAGGCAGATCTGGGTTTGATTCTCACAGCCTCCACTTATATACTTTGTGACTCTGAGCAAGTCACTTAACCTCCCCAGTGCTCCTGGGTTGCCCTTGAAAACAGGCACTTGTGCCAAGTGGGCCTTACCTAATTACCAAAGGAATAAACAAACAAACAAAAAAAGTATTAATGTACAATCAACTGCAGAATTCGGGGACAGTTTTTAAACATACAACTAACTATCAAAACATCAGATGGAACTCTCAGGCAGGTCTGTAAGGGCCATTAACAAGCAAGTGAGTACATTTGTAATGAAATTCATCTACTCGCTTCAACAGAATTCACATATAATGGTCACGGAAATGTGTTCTGCAGATTTGTGGGGCAAATGTGTAGCATTTTGATTTTGTGTTCAAATATTATTTATTTATTAAGTTTTTGTTAACCGGGTAGGTACACTAGACAGCATAGCTGCCTAAGGCATTGGTGGCTCTTTAAGGGGCCACTGGCAAGCTATGATTCTGTAGTTTCCCATCAGACTGAAGAAAGCAATGAAGTTCATAGTCTGCCTGATAAATCATCCCTTTGTCTGTAAAAATGGCAGCAGTGTGCTGTTTGGATCAAATTCTACAGTTGTCTATCAGTGGCAGACCAGAATAGATTTTGCTGTGGCAGAAGTAGGAGCCTGTTGGCTGTTGTAGAAGAGCATCATATTCCATAATCTCTTTATTGCAGAGAGCAGGAGACTCAGTTGACAGTAGGTCAAGGCTTCAATTGGAAGCCCTGTAACTGGCCCGTCTCCACTCCATAGACTACCACTGTGTCCACAGTGGTATCCACACTCACATATAGGGGAGGTATGGGGTTGTTAATGTTGCCAGTGAGCTGGTCTCATGAAGTGGCATCAGGGAGTAAAGTGATGTGGTCTGGCAATGTGCAAAGCACGTGTACTGTATGGCAGCCTAACTGTGGATCAGGCTGTATGTCCCTTCCTTCTTCCCCATACTGTTACTAACTTTCCAATCACGCTAAAAATATATTGCGGCATTATCTGAAGTTGAAAGGGGTCCTTTCACATCAAAAAGTAATTAGACCACTTTTGTCGCACTGCTGCTTTAACACTCTTAACTACAGTAAATCTCCAACCATCACAGTATTGCATACCAAGCAACAGTTGGTTTTTAGGGCCCTGGGATAGCACATGTTCAGCACATCGCTGGCAGTGGGGAGACCAGTGACCTGGGCTCTAGACATGGGGTTTCTTCTTTGTCAGTTGCGACTGACCACAAACAAATCATTTAGTCCTGTATGCTGATGTGCAGCCTCGACCTAAAGAGTGTCTAGTTCTGGCCAGAACTACAGTAAAAACAAGCAAGCCTTATGCTAGCAAAATCTGCTCATTCATTCCCCACCGTCATTTTAGTTACTGTATTTTGAATTGCTTTTTTTTATTTTAAATACACAGTTTGAAAACAAGGTGTTCTACTGAACCTTGACCAAGACGTCTAACTTCCAAACCTGGCTGTGAGTCTGTGCAGAATGGCCACATAGAAAAGTTCTCTCATTCCTAGTACAGTAGGATGCACTGTATAGTAAAACTGAGAAACAGTTCAGTACACTGAAACTATGAACATGGAGTAACAGGCCTTGGAAGTAATGGTGGTGGGAAGAGAATGGCTTCATTATGTTCTCTGTGCATGCATGCGCAGTGAACATCTTGTTACAAGAGTGGCTTTTGAAGGGTGTGACACTGTCAGCGCAATGCAGAGTGGTCTGCAAGGGGCTCATCAGTGTCACACCAGTCATCAGCCTGGCTGGTCATGACAGTGGTCTGGCTTGCTGAGTGGAAACTTTGTGTATTTGAAAGGAGAGTGCTGACCCAATCATAGGGTGGCTCTTTTCTTTGATTTACATAATGCCGGTCATCAAGCACAGCTGATCTGTCTTGATCAGCCTGCTCAAAACCGTCCTACACCTGTAAAAGAGAAAACCGTCCTTTGAGGTCTGTTGCTGCCACCACCCTAACTGTCCCCCCAGCCCAACTCATATCAATATTCCAGTATGGGGGTGCACAATCCCCCATGTTGGCTGCTACCCTCAACCCTACACATTTTACTTCTGCAGCACTGGGAAGCCCATCCCCAGTACTGCCAAACATAACACTGAAACTGGGGGTGCCTAATCCCCCATTGTTGCCATCTGAAATAAAGAAAAACGTCCCTCATATTGTTTTTTCCTAAATACACCCTGCAAAAGAGAAAACTGTCCGTTGATGTCTGCTGCTGCTGCTGCTGGCATAACTGCTCTCTCCCCAGCTGATCCCATGCTAATATTCAGGTATGGGGGTGCTGAATCCCTCATGCCAGCCGCAACCCCACCACCCTGGCCGTGCTGAATCCCTCATGCTGGCTGCTATCCCCCACCCTGTCCGTTTTACTTCCGCAGCACTGGTTTACCCCCCCCCACCCTGTCTAATTTACTTCTGCAGCACTGGGCTACCTCCCCCCCACCCTGTCCTTTTAACTTCTGCAGCACCAGAGAGTCCACCAGCCCAGTAGGGTTTTGAAGTTACTAGCATAACTTGGTAATTTTTTTATATTTTAACCCCAAATTTTCAACCTGCCTTTTTTGGGACCCCACCTCATGACCAATGACAGTGCAAGCAGGCACATCTGTCCTAAAATGTGCTTTCCTGGTCACTGCGCAAAATCACCTTTTGAGCAGGAATTGAAAATGTCATCTGCCCTTGTTCATGAGGTGGGGTCATAAGAAGGCAATGTTGAAAATTTGGGGTAACAACAAAGTTATGAGCCTGCATTAAAATTTACGAATGCAGGCTTGTATCTTTAGTAATTTTCAATATTTTGACCCCGCATTTTCAACATAGCCATTTCTTCACAGCATCTCATAAATGTGATAGCTGCCATTTTTCAAATGCTGGCCAAAATGTGTTTTCACACTTGTGGTGCGAAACCACATTTAGGGCAGGATTTGAAAATGGTCTCTGCCCTTGTTCATTAATAAGGCTCACAAGAAGGCTATGTGAGGTCATAAGGAGGCAGTGTTGAAAATTAGGGGTAGAAATATGAGAAAACAAAGTTATGAGTCTACATTGCAATTTTTCAGTGCACGCTCATGATTGTGGCAATTTGCAATATTTTGATCTCAGCTTTTCAACATAGCCATTTTTCACACCACCTCATGAATATGACAGCTGTCATTTCAAAAATGACATTTCAGCCAACATTTTATGAAGAACACCAGTCATGCTCAGAAGGAGTGGTCCAAAAAAGATTATATTGAAAATGTGAAAAAACAACTAAGTTATGAGGAAACACATTTTTACAACATTTACTTACAACTTTATTTTTGCAGATTTTGGCCTCTAATGTTTTTTTTTTTTTTACTGATTTTAGTCTTTGGTAATCGGGTAAGGCCCACTAGGCACAAGTGCCTGTTTTCAGGGGTAACCTGGGAGCACTGGGCAGTTAAGTGACTTGCTCAGAGTCACACAGTATGCAAGTGGAGGTGGTGAGAATCAAACCCAGGTTTGATTTGCTGGATGTATCAAGCTTGTTCACAGCTCATTATTCTAACCTCTAGGCCATACTGCCAGCCTATGTTCAACATATCCCTTGCTTTGCCTCACCTTCTGAACATGGCTGGTGTCATTTTTTAAATCCCTTCCAAAACTTGTTTCCACAGTCACACAGTGAAATCACCCTTCGGATGGGATTTTAAAATTTCACCTGTCTTGATTATAACGTCAGGTCGTAAAAAGACTGTTGGACATTTTAAGTCAAAATGTGGGTGCCCACATAAAAGTAGATATTGCTTTTTATCTGCCCTATCCTGGGTAAAAAGCAGGCAGTACTGAAAATGAGACATTGCATCTCATCTGCTCTGTCCTGGATAAATATGTAGTAAAAATATGTACAGGCAGGACCCAGTGCAACAGCAATACCAGTGGCAAACATTCGGCATTGACAAATGCTTGTTTTTATATTCAAATAATGAAATAGACATGTATTATTTTTTTTTTAGAAAATGGCAAAGATAAATCTCAAAACCTGATTGGCTGAGAACATTTGTGAGGTGGGCATCTATTTTTCAATAGATGCCCTCTAAAAAACAAGTGCCAACTTCATACACCAGTTGCAAGCTGGTATCCTCGTGCCACAAAATTCACAACCAGCGAGCTGCCATTTTTTTCTCCCTTCCCAGCTGACCAACTGAAGGAACCCCCCCTCCCAAAAAGTGCCCAACCCTGCCACGAATAAGCAAATTATCAAAAATAAATAAAAACACATTTAAAACATCAAATCAAACTTTTCTATCGAGCACACACCTTTACAGAGCAACACAGAGAATTACGGCTCCCGTCCCGTTCAAAGTCAGCCAACACAGTATTGAAGCAAGCCGGCAAAGCCTCTACGCATGTGGTAGCCAAATTGAAAAAAGTGCCTCCTCCGTTCCTCACCCCGCCTTTGCCTCACAGCATGCACAGTATTCCTTACCTCATCCTGCATATTGCAGTAACTAGGCATTCTCTTCCTCTGCATTTTTTTTAAATGTATCCCTCTTCTTGCGGTCATGACTCCCAATGGCCGATTCCTCACCAACTAAAACCACCTGTACGGTCAATTCCTCATCTGCTCTCCAAACGGCGATGGTGATTCCTTGTCCGCTCTCCAAACCAGTGGTACCAGGCTCCACATAACCTCAAATCCCACCAATACTTAACATGCAGGACTACAAGTCCCATAAACCAATGGGGCAGCTATGTACCTCATATAAGCAAACTGTCATAGGCAAGATCGCCCTCTAGTGGCACACATGCCACATTACAAGGGACTACTTTACAAAAAATATAGTTTCATGTTTTTTTAAACATTGATGAAACTATTTTTAATTTTTTTTTCTATTATATAAAACATTTTTACTGATGGGCCATTTTCTAAGTGCAATAATACCCTCCAGGGTGGGCATTATTGGGAAATACCAGACCTTCCAGGGGCTATAAGGCCCTCCGCCTGCGATGTCGGACCTCATTATGCCCCTGGGCAGTCCGGTATTTGCCAATAATGCCCACCCTGTTGGGTATTATTGCTTACATACGTCACTTTTATTATAGCCTTTGTGACTTTATCTTTCCTAAGACAAGCTATTTCCACACTCACTGTTATTTGGATTGTGGTAGTTGTTTTATGGACAAGATTGATCTAAGTCAGTGTTGTTTCTGAATGCAGATTATATACACATACAACATACCACGAGAAACAGGTTAGTCTGATTAGGGGAGTTGGATACAATAACACAGCTAGAGATTATCATTTTGATATCTGAAATGGACCAAATGGTCTGAAGTCTGGATCCTTCTTTAATATGGCTGCCCCTTGAAAACCAGGAGGCCATAATTCTGGTACTAAGTGAAGGAGGATAGAGTTCCCCACTCCATGAGACTGGCTAGTGAATTCAGTGACAATGTAAGTTTTGAAGCTGCTCAGTATATGGGCATCTCCTTTGGGTGATCTAGTAGTTTGCCCCATCCATCTGGGGATAAGTAAGTATGTGGTCCTTGGTATGCTAACAATAACAATACCCTGGAAGAGCAAAGGACACACTGTAGATATAAAGGTGATAGAAAAGGTATTGGCTGTATAATTGAAGAAGCCATGTGACCATTTTAAATGGAGCTGCTCAGAGAGTATATTATTTGAGCTGGACTCCTATCCATGGATTCCTCTGGAACATGTACTGATGTGTATGTGCCCAGATAATGGTTGTTTGAGCATATACGCTTGATCATGTGACTTTTGTCGTGGACATCAGCTTTGGCTTACTGATTATCTGAGCAGTACTGATATCTACAAGAAGTTTAAAGAGCTAGTGGAGCTAAAACAGGCAGACAGCAAAACAGTACAAATGTTAAGTAGTAGTCAGTTGTAACTTTTAATTTCTGAAGTGTATTTCTTTTTCCTTTTGCTTATTAGAAAGTTCTCTATGTAATAATATCGTGCTGGATGTGTGGAACAGCTCTTAGCCTGGCAGCTGACCTGTCTGTCTCTATTCCACCCACTACATCTCCCCCATCACCGATCGCCATTCCGTGAATAATAACAACATATGTCCCTGGTAGTCTAGTGGTCTCTCCCCCATCACCGATCGCCATTCCGTGAATAATAACAACATATGTCCCTGGTAGTCTAGTGGTCTCTCCCCCATCACCGATCGCCATTCCGTGAATAATAACAACATATGTCCCTGGTAGTCTAGTGGTCTCTCCCCCATCACCGATCGCCATTCCGTGAATAATAACAACATATGTCCCTGGTAGTCTAGTGGTCTCTCCCCCATCACCGATCGCCATTCCGTGAATAATAACAACATATGTCCCTGGTAGTCTAGTGGTCTCTCCCCCATCACTGATCACCATTCTGTGAATAAAAAAAATATATGTCCCTGGTAGTCTATTGGTTCCTCCCCATCACCAATCACCGTTCAGTGAATAAATAAAAGATATGTCCCTGGTAGTCTAGTGATCCCTTCCCCATTGCCGATTGCTGTCCCCTTTATAAAGAATATAGAACACCCTGGTGGTCCAGTGGTCCCTCCCCCCTTCACCAATCGCCATCCTGTTTGGACATAATATAACACCCTGATGGTCTAGTTGTTCCTCCCTTGCCGATTGCTGTCCTGTTCAGAAATTAAATTATCGCAGAAGCTAGTGATCCCTCCTCCTATCCATTAATTTGCCCAGTACCAATAACAGTTATTTCGTGGTGTCCAGTGTGACCCCCCCATCCCCAATATCCTGTCTAGGTAATGGAACCCAGTCCCTGGTGGTGTAGTGGACCCCCCCAGCCTGGCAGGTAGTGACCCACCAACCGGCCCCCCCATCCCAAAACAGAGTTGGTGACCAGCTCAGCCCTCCTCTCTACACTGCGACTGGCCAATGACTGACCTGTCACTGAGTGTGTACAGTAACTGTATGTGCTCAGTGACAGCTCAGATGGTGGCCAGCCATGGTGGAGAGAGGAGGGCTGTGCTAGTCACTGGCTTAGTTTCAGGATGGGGGGAGAAGAGTGGTGGGTCACTACCTGCTAGGGTGTGGGGTCCACTAGACCACCAGGGACTGGGTTCCATTACCTATACAGGGGATGGGGGCATTACACTGGACACCAGGGAATAACTGTAATTAGTACTGGGCAGATGAACGGGTGGGTGGAGGGACCACTAGCCTCCAGGAATAATTTCATTTCTGAACAGGACAGCAATCGGCAAAGGGGGGACCACTAGACCACCAGGGCGTTATATTATATCCAAATGGGATGGCAATCGGCAAGGGGGGGGGGAGGGACCACTAGACTACCAGGGACATATCTTTATTCAAGGAATGGTGATCAGTGATGGGAGTGAGACCACTAGAGTACCTGGAACATATTTTTTTATTCATAAAGAGGCAATCAGCAATGGGGGAGGGACCACTTGACTACCAGGGACATATATTGTTTTATTCACAGAATGACAATCAGTGATGGGGAGGGACCACTAGACTGCCAGGGACATATCTTTTCTTTATTCCCAGAATGGCAGTCGTTGGGGGGGGGTAACCACCAACACCAGGGGTAGCTCTAGGGAAATGGGCAAATGGAGGGGGAGGCGCTTCTCAGTACAGTTTCACTCCCTATGCAAATGGGCCCATAATGGGCATGCAAATGGCCCCTTAGTGCTTTGCATGCTAAGTTTGCTCATTTACATAGGTGCCTTTGAATATGGGGATGTTTGCCCGAGTGCAAGCCATTGTGCTGCCCTATTATGGGGGCCATGTCTGCCCATCACCAGGTGGTGTAGCATCAGGACTCACTGGCCCTATATTCAGTGGAATAGCACTGATGCACTATTCCACTGAATATAGCAGTTTTGGATACCTGGGCAACTGTAGGGGGCAGCGCAAAGTTTTGCCCTCAGCTTTGCCCAGATTTGAATATTGGGTCCCAGATGTATTACAACTTATTATAAATAGCCCTGCCAAAAGTAAACTTGATTTGCTGTACTAGTGATTGGAGAAACATCTGGGAGAGAAATAACTTTTGTTGAGTGGCTGAAAAAGTGGACTAAGTGATTTGAGAAGTTAAAGCATATTCTTGGATAGTGATGTTGGACAATAGTACTGGGTGGGATAATGAGCTAAAGAAGGAACTGCTGACTGTTGAAGTATTGGCTGAATAACTCATTATTCAGTGCCACCCAATTCAATTTTGTGTGAAACTGGTGAAAATATACTGCGATTTCTGCTGAGAATGCCTTATGGTAATAATGATTATGGTAGGTGCCTTATGATTATGGTAATCATGGAAAGTGGTTCCGCTATCATAAATAGCAAACTCGTCAAAAAGGTACAAATATTTATTAAGTCCTTCACTTCTTGGTGGATAAGCACTGCAAGTAATACTCCTGAAAATGCAAAAGGCTACCAAGAATTTGGCAGCTGTTAATTTTAATGAATGGGAGTCTTTGGCTTTTAGGATGACTAAAATGTTGCCACAGAATATAACACAGTTCTGAATGGTATCATGAGGAGAAACCAATAAGGCAAATAATTGTACATTCCTCCCATCTATGATGTCCTTCCAAAGATGTTGGGGTATTAAATGCGCAATCAGCGTTAAACATGAGTTTTTTTTTTGCTGCTGTTGCCTATGCAATTTATCTAACCTTACACATGTAAGTTAATAAAGATTTAGTCACATTTTTCACAGAATCTTGTGAAGTGACTTTGCTGTGACTAGTGGGTGAGTGCTTGCTTTTTTGCAATGTAGTAATTTGATTGTACATTTGTACCTCTGAATTGATTCTGGAACTGTTTTTTGCTCTTGTTCTGTTGTGTACTAACTGCTACCATTGCTTCTTCTGGTTTTAGTTAGAAGTGTATGCTAAAGTTGGAGCTTATTGCTACACCCCATCTGGTGAGTAATACAAGTTCAATTAGGTGTTTGTTTCAGTGCTAAAGCTGTTGCCTATGGTAATAGGATGGGGTAAAGAGGGAGACAGTGAGTTGTGGCAGCTGTGGGCTGCTCTTTTCTAGGGATGTGCTCTGGAGTGGGGGCACTACCCCATCTGCAGGACCATGGCAGAGCTCCATGCTCAGCTGGTGGCAGCAAGGGTAGAAATATCTCATCTGCATCTTCAGCTCAACTGGAACCCACCCACTTCCTCAGAAGTCCACTGGTCCAGGGGGTGGAGAGTGGTGGGGAAGGGGTGGACAGGAGGGGCAGAGTTAGCCACAAGGAAGTTGTCCAGCCCAATACCATCCTGATGGAAAACCACATTGCCCCTGTAGAGGAAGCTCAGGTACCTGACTCCGCTGGGAGTGGGGGGGGATCTGAGTCAGTCTGAGGTGAAGAGCAGGACGGTGTGATGGCACCCAAAGGGCTGAACAGGAGCAAGCCTACTGGAAGAGTCTTAGTGGTTGGGAACTGAATGATTAGTGGTGTGGAGATAGTGGTGGGAGGGTTGTTGGAAGGGAGAAGGGTGGTCAGGTGCCTTCCTGGTACATCAGACAGCCAGAGGGCTACTAAACCTCTGCCAGGCATGCCCAGAAGTACTGGTTGTATGTGCATACCACAAAGCAGTCTTATACACTGCAGGACAAGAAAAGACACCACAAAGGGTTGCTGTAGAGGAACCGCACAGCAGTGGTGGAAGTGATGAGTGAGCCCAACAGAAACTGCAGGAGTGGTTGAGAAGATGAGGAGCACTAGAGGCAAAACAGAGGCAGAGGAACCCATAATGGATCCCTGGTGAACCACCAGAGCACCAATAGGTAGCAAAAAGCTAGGAGAAGGGAAGGGAATGTGGACAAAGGCTCCCAAATCCACAAAAACACCCAGCTGAAGCACACAAAAGACATAACGTGATAAGCCCAGAAAAGGCTGGAGTTACCATCTTTTGTAGTGGCTGGAGGTGTGGTTTTCGTGGGCTTTCTGGAAGAAGAAGTGTACTGTTCCTTAGGAGGTACTGGAAACCTTGAGCAGGGCCTTATCCTGGACATGGTCAGACCTCTTTCCTTTTTTCTACCTCCTTTATGTCCAAACTTTAATTTTACGGGCAGTGAGAGTGCCTGGTTAAATTCACTGCATATTATAATTCTGTGGTTCTGTTTTGCCTACGTGAGAGGTAGTGCAGACAGAAATGATACTGGACATTCTACTTGTGGAGGTGTGATCTTGAACAAACTATTCTATTAGAGAGACATTCAGTGACTGTCTTTATAACTTACAGTTAAAAATACTACTTTGCCTACTGCTTTAATAATTTTCATCTGTATATTGGGTAATATTGGTTGTGGGGAAACTACTGTTGTACTGTGAGGAGTGATGTAAGGGTTGGGAGTGAGGTGTTAATTTGTTTATATTACATTTTATTTATTTTTATTTTATTCTGTTTTGTTTAAATCTCTGTCCTCTCTATATGAGAGAGAGAGAGAGAGAGAGAGAGGAGTATGTATTGGATATTAGATGGGGTAGGTTTTAATGCTATGTTATTTTATTTATTTTATTTTTATTTTTTCCTCCACCCAGTGAGAGAAACAGTGGAAGATTGCATTGCATTTTTGGATTTTGTTTATTGGGTTTTTATATTATCTTGTTTTGGTTTTTAATTGTATTAGTTTGCGGGTTAGCTAAGTGTGAACTGCCTGATAATGTGATTGTTAGAATGTGTCAGAGGTCTTCCCCCATGGTCGTGCGCTATTCACCCTCTGCTCTCCGCGCCCTCCATCCCTTTTTTCCTCCCCCACTGCAGTTTACAACTTACCAGCACTATAGAGCACTAGGTATTGTTCATAAGGGGAGGAGGGGGGTGGGAAGTGGCAAACAGTGAAGGGTAAATGAGCGGGGCTACCACATCGGGGTCATGAGACCCAGGAGATGCCCTGGTTCCCATACCCAAGGGCACCACCAATATTGGTGGGCAGGTGGCTCGGGCTGCCCTGGAGGTTCATTCAACTTGGGCTGTGTTATGCAATGCCAGGTCCATTAAAAACAAGACTGCAATTATTGTAGATCTTGTAGAAATGGTGGATCTGGCTTGCATCACTTAGACCTGGCTTGATGAGAATTCTGGCCCAATTATGGAGGCTCTAACTCCAGCCGGGTATTAGGTGATTCACCGCCTGAGATTGGATTACGGGGGGAGGGGGGTTGCGGTCTGTTTTAAGACTGAACTCAACCTCACGAGTGTACTAGTTGAGGAGACTGAATCATTTGGGTGTACCGTGGTAGCAGGTGTAGGTTGTAGGATCACCCTCATCTGCCGTCCACCCGGAGATGAGAAGCGGTTCCTTCAGGAAGTGGCGGACTTCGTCATCGACATGGCATTTGAGTCGCCCAGACAGATGGTTCTGGGCGACTTCAGTGCTTGGGTTGATGATGAATTCTCACAGCTTGGACAACACTTCATCCAGTTGATGTCATCTCTGGGCCTTACACAGATGGTTACCACTGCTACCCATAAATATGGTCACTCCCTTGATTTAGTCTTTCTCCCAGGGATTGAGGCCTCTGATTTGGGGGTGGAACCAGTTGTATGGTATGATCACTACACCATGGGGTTTAGTTTTAGCACCACCCCCTTCGTAGGCATAACCCTGAGGAGATGGTCAGGTATCGCTCTGTACGAGATGTTAGCTCCGAAGGCCTGGCGGCGGTACTTGACCTATCAACCCTCCCAGTGGCAAACAGTGACCCAGATGCCCTCATGGTAGCCTATAACACAGCTATCTTGGCAGCCCTGGATGTCATTGCTCCTGTCTGTGTTTGCCCTCTCTCCCTTCGCCCCCAGTCCCCATGGTTTGATGGGACCTTGAGGGAGATGCGGCGACTAGGACGAAGGTTAGAGTGCTGTTGGCGGAGATTCTCCCTTGATGCCAACCACCTTAGATTGGTGGAGCATTATCAAGCCTATCAATCTGCAATCACCCATAAGAAGGCAGAGTTTTTGTCTGGAGAGTTTGCTGCTGCTCAGAATCGACCAGCTCAGCTCTTCCACACTGTAGACAGACTGTGCAGCCTAGCCTGCCTACAAGTCCGAAAGGCCTTTTCGCAAATAGAGTTCAATGAACTTGCTTGATTCTTTGCAACTAAGGTGGCCGACATTAGGGCAGAACTCCAACCAGCACACTCTATGGATGTTGCTTTGGATCAGTGCATCGCCGCTACTCCTTGGCTTTCCTGGAGTACCTTCAACTGACTGGAGTTCATGGATGTCATGCAGATTGTCCAGGGTGTGAGCCCTACATGCTGTAGTTTGGATCCTGGACCAACTTCCCTGATTTTGTGTTGTATTGATTCCATCAGTCTGGTCCTAGCACAGATAGTCTGGTGCTCCTTGGAAACAGGTGAGTTTCCTTGCTCCCTGAAGGAAGCGGTGGTAACACCTCTCTTGAAGAAAGCTTCTTTGGACCCTGACTGCTATGCAAACTACAGACCAATCTCTAACCTTCCCTTTTAGGGAAGGTGATTGAGAAGGTAGTGGCCGTACAGCTGGAGAACCATTTGACCATCCGTGATATCTATGAACCCCTCCAGTCCGGTTTTCGAAAGAGACAAAGTATTGAGATAGCACTGGTTCGGGTGCTCAGTGATTTCCTGATGGCTAGGGATCAGAAGAACCATTCCATCTTGGTTCTCCTAGATCTCTCATCAGCTTTTGACACTGTGGACCATGGAGTTCTACTTGAGTGCATGAGGTTCATCTATGGACTATCGGGTATAGTCCTCAGGTGGTTTACATCTTACCTCACTGGAAGAATGCAGAGAGTGGTTTCTGGGGTTTATTCCTCAGGCCCAATTTCTCTGTCTTGTGTTGTTCCTCAGGGCTCTGTCTTTCCCCCATGTTGTTCGCAGTGTACATGCTGCCCCTTGGAGACATTGTAAGAAGGTATGGGCTGAGGTTTCACTGCTATGCTGATGATACCCAGCTCTGCTTTTCTTTTGCACCCTACCAGGATGGAGCTCTCTCAGTCTTTAATAACTGTCTCAAAGAAATCCAGGAGTGGATGGACTCAAGTTGGCTGAAGTTGAACTCGGAAAAGACAGAGGTGCTGGTTGTGGATCCGGCGTGCCGGATAGGGGGGCCGTGGGTTGGTTCACCCTTTGAGATTTACCTTGTGGGTGTTTCATTCTCGACCTGGGCAAGATTATAGAGGCACTCCTTAAGGAAAGGATAGTGCAACACCTGGAATCCATAGGGGCACAGGATCCAAGACAGCATGGGTTTACAAAAGGAAGGTCCTGTCAAACTAATCTCATAGATTTCTTTGACTGGGTAACCAGACTGGTGGACCAAGGGGGAGCAGTTGATGTCGCCTACCTTGACTTCAGCAAAGCTTTGACACTGTTCCACATAGAAGATTGATAAATAAGCTGGGTAGGCTCGGGTGGGTCAGAAGTTGGTCAACTGGGTGGCAAACTGGTTGATGGGCAGAAAACAGAGAGTGGTGGTAAATGGTATACAGTCAGAAGAGATGCAAGTCACAAGTGGGGTACCTCAGGGATCAGTCCTGGGGCCAGTCCTCTTCAACATCTTCATTAGTGACCTTGCAGATGGACTAGAAGGTAAGGCTTGTCTGTTTGCAGATGACACCAAGATCTGCAACAGAGTAGATGATCCAGATGGGGTGGGCAGAATGAGAAGAGATCTGGATAAACTAGCAAAATGGTCAGAAGAGTGGCAACTGGGATTTAATGCAAAGAAGTGCAAAATCATGCATATAGGGAAGAGAAACCCTGAAGCCACCTATAGGCTGGGTGGGGAGTTGCTAGCAGTCACAAAGGAAGAAAGAGACTTGGACATCATCATCACTGATGACCTGAATCATCCAAGCAGACCTATAAAGCAGTAGGTAAGGATAAGGGGGTGTTAGGGTGTATTAGTAGGGTATCACAAGTCGAAGAGGAGGTAATAATCCCTCTTTACAAGACACTGGTTGAGCCCATCTGAGTACTGCATGCAGTATTGGAGGCTACACCTTCACAAGGACATTAATCCAAATTGAGGCAGTCCAGAGAAGGGCAACAAAATGGTGCAGGACTGCATCAGAAGACATGAGGACAGATTAACAGAGCTCAATATGTATACCCTTGAGCAAAGGAGGAGAGAGGTGATATGATCGAGGCATTCAAGCACCTTAAGGGCATTAACAAGGTGGAAAGAGTCTAACATGTTTAAATATAAGAAACATAGCAGGACAAGAGGACACAGCGTGAGATTAGAGGGGACCAATTAAGGGAATGAGGAAATTCTTTTTCACAGAAAGGGTGGTGGATGCATGGAATGGCTTACCACAAGTGGTGGCTATGAATACAGTGCAGGGCTTCAAACAGGCATGGGATAGGCATAAGGGAGCAATACAAATGACTATGAATAGATAGGCCACTGACAGAGCAAAGGCCGATGGCACATTTATAAGGTAGAAAAAGAAATGGGCAGACTGGATGGGCCTTGCGGTCCTTATCTGCCGTCAACTTCTATGTTTCTATGTTTCTATGACCTCTGAACAGGTGCATAACCTGGGGGTAATTTTTGATGAAGGGCTAACTGCATTTGCAGGTGTCTGCCGTGTCATCAAGTCCTCATTTTACCATCTGAGGAATATCTCCAGGATAAGGCACCTTGTTCTGTCTGGGGATCTTCCTACGCTGGTCCATGTCTTTGTGTCCTCATGCTTGGATTATTGCAATTCCCTTTACCTAGGGTTTCCTGGGGTGGAAATCCACCACCTCCAGCTGGTGCAGAATGCAGCGGCCCGGCTTTTGACTGGTACCTCTTGGTTCAGTCATATTTCACTGGTGCTGCGCGGACTGCACTGGCTGCCAGTACAGTGGAGGATCACCTTTAAAGTCAGTATTCTGACTTTCAAAGCCCTACATGGACTTCGCCTGAAAGAGCTCCTGGTCTCTTACTGCTTTGGGCGATCGCTCCGCTCAGCTGACGATGGGTTGTTAGAGATCCCGAGGGTGTGTTTGAAATCTTCTGGGGCCAGTACATTTATGCATGTGGTCCCTACCCTCTGGAATTCTCTACCCTGTCAGTTACGGGAGTGCACGACTGTGGAGGGATTTAAAAAGGCCCTGAAAACATATTTATGGACTCAAGCATTTGGTGATTGATTTTGTCTGCCCAGTTGTGTCAGCTGTTTTATGTATTTTAAGATTCGAACTGTTTGATGTGTTTTTAAATTTTGTGAGACACCTTGGTTTTTGAAAGGCACCATAGAAATAAAGTTTATTATTATTATTATTATTCCCAGTGAACCATGGACTAAAGGCCTTTTTATTACAGATTTACCTTTAACAGGACTGCACATCTGAGTAACTCAGTACTGCACTGCTTAGACATCATCTGTTCGGCACTGTCATTTTGTCTACAGCTGTGTGTAAAGAATAAACCTTATTGAGTAGTTCCTAGAGACTGGGAACATGTTGTATGCAAGTAATAATACCCCATAGGTGGGTAGTACTGGGCTATACTAGTCTGTCCAGGAGCAATAATGAGACACAGTGCTTCAGACATTGGGCCATATAGCCCCTGGAAGGTCTGGTATAGGCCATATCACCCACTCTGGAGGGTAGTATTGCACTTAGAAACTGGGATTTGGGATGTATTTTAGGGGAAAAAAGTCAACATTTAAAAAATATAGTTTAAATAGTTAATAAAAATATTTTCTGCAAAGTTTATAGGTACATTAGGGAGCGAAGAAAGACTAAAGAAGGGATACTGAGGCTTAATAAAGGGGAGGGAATGTAGGCAGAGGGTGACAGTAAAAAAGCAGGAATACTGAACGAATATTTCTGCTCAGTATTCACAAAGGAAGAGGAGGGGGAGGTACCTAAACCAAACAAGAGAAACACTCTGAAGATGGGGGTCGATACCAGTCCATTTACAGAAGAAAGGGTTCTGAAAGAACTAATAAAATTGAAGGTGGACAAAGCAATGGGGCCTGATGGGATTTGCTGAAGAATTCTAAAAGAACTAAGGGTAGAACTAGTGACACCGCTGACTACTCTCTTTAACAAATCATGGGAGGATGGGGTGGTACCTGAGGACTGGAGGAGGGCAGATGTAATTCCTCTTCACAAAAGTGGGAGCAGGACAGAGGCAAGAAACTACAGACCAGTTAGTTTGACTTCAGTGGTAGAGAAATGATGGAATCACTTGAAGGAAAGAATGTTGAGTACCTAGAGGCCAGTGGGGCACAGGACCCAAGGCAGCATGGATTCATGATGGGAAGGTTGTGTCAGACGGAATCTAATAGATTTCTTTGACTGGGTGACCAAAGTAGTAGACCAGGGAGGGGCTGTGGACATGGCCTACCTAGATTTTAGCAAGGCATTTGATACAGTCCCACACAAAAGATTAATACACAAGTTAGCCAGCCTTGGAGTGGGTCCCAAGGTGGTAGCCTGGATAAACAATTGGCTAGACAACAAGACGCAAAGGGTAGTAGTAAATGGAGTCCACAGTGAAGAAAGGAGGGTTACTAGTGGGGTACCTCAGGGTTCAGTACTGGGACCAGTCCTTTTTAATGTCTTTACAAGTGACATTGCAGAGGAACTGGAAGGAAAACTATGTCTCTTTGCAGATGACACAAAGATCTGCAACAGGGTTGATACACAAGATGGAGTGGAAAGGATGAGAAGGGACTTGGCAAGGTTGGAGGAATGGTCAGATGTATGGCAGCTCAGATTCAGTGCAAAGAAGTGCAAGGTAATGCACCTGGGAAACAAAAACCCAGGGGAAGAGTACACAATGGGGGGGTGAGATACTGACAACAGTAAAAATGGATGGGACCAGGGGGTAATTTTATCAGATGACCTAAAGGTGGGCAAGCAATGTGAGAAGGCAGTAAGGAAGGCTGGGGGGATACTAGGATGCATAGGGAGAGGCATCAATAGTAGAAAACAGGAAGTTTTTATCCCTCTGTACAGACGGTTGGTGAGACCCCATTTGGAGTACTGTGTGCAGTTCTGGAGACCCCATCTCCACAAAGACATAGACAGAGTGGAGGCTGTCCAGAGGAGGGAAACCAAAATGGTGCAGAGTCTGCACCAGAAGACATACGAAGAAAGACTAAAGGAGCTTAATATGTATACCCTTGAGGAAAGAAGGAGAGAGAGTGACATGATAGAAACTTTCAAGTACCTCAAGGAATCAGCAAAGTCCAAGAGGGTAGCATCTTTCAGAAAAAGAGATGTGCAAGAACAAGAGGCCACAATTTGAAGATAGAGGGGGGATGGCTCAGAGGTAATGTGATGAAGTATTTTTTCACGGAGAAGGTTGTGGATGCATGGAACAGCCTCCCTGAGAAGATCGTGGAGTCAAGAACAGTGGGGGGAATTCAAGAATGCATGGGACAGACATAAAGTAGTCCTAGTGGGGTTAGGAGGGAGTAAGCTGTTGGTTAACTAGGATCTGCAGCTTATCTGTTAGGTAGCAAAATGGGAAGACTAGGTGGGCCAAGCGGTCCTTATCTGCCATCAAATTCTATGTTTCTATGTTTCTAAAGTAGTCCCTCTAATACTGGTATTGGCAATAGAGGGCTCTATATTGTTTTGTGTTGTACCACTGTGTTTTGTACTCTGCACCCTGTTTAGAAAGTGTGTATTTTTTTATACCAAAATGATTAGATATACAAATTCCTTTCCTGTTTTGTACTGAGTTTGCCCCCTCTTAGTTATCTGCTTTCATACCATCCTGTAGTTGGTCGAGCAAGGGAAGAGTGAACGAGATCCATCCTTTTGTTGAGGAAAGAGGGAGTGTGATACAGCAACACTGGCTCCAGTATGAGACTGCTGGTATTTTCTTGAATTCATCTCCCGCAGATGGAGATGCGCTGTCCGCTTGTGGCAGTAAAGTGGGCCGGCAGCTGGAGGAGGGGATGTGAGTAGTGGTCACAGGTAAACAGCATGCTGTGCTAGCACTTCAACATTTACTTGAAAAAGCATATTGTTTCTGCTAAAACGGTTACGTTTGTTTTACTTACTACTGTATATAGTGTAGTTTAGTTGCGATGGGGTTGGGAGACTTGCTCACTCCTTTCTCTTATCGAGTGGAAAACAATTATGGCTAGTAAATTTTCAAACCCAAACTGGCACAGCGATACCAGTTTAGTGCTGAGGCAGGGCAGTCTGGCGCTACTTATTTCCTGATCTCTATTGGTAGTTCATGTACCCCCTTGGCATGGGTGTTAGTGAATCAGGGACCAGGAAACCTTAAGCCAATTTTCTAAAGTATACTAATGACCAGCAAGTGATATTTTGGTGTTGGGTTGACGGGAGATATTGTTGGACTCTTGTGGGTTTACAGTTCTGCAATTATTTGAATTGCATTAACCCTTCCATTCCCTCCCCAGATCCTCGTTCCTGTTTCCTCTTCAGAAATCTGTTCAGTTTTGGTTGATATATTTTTGTATACCAACTGTTATTCACTGCTGTTGCATATTGTTGGGTGGCACAGTATATGTATTGTTCTCAGGGATTGCATACTTTTGCCATGCTTGTGCCATGTTCCCTAATCCTGTCTAATACAAACAGGTGACAGGACCTTTGGGGTTTCTGCCCCATTATTTTGGAATTCCTTACCTGAGGCAATTAGATCTGCATGCAGGGTGGAGGCCTTTAAGAACCAACTGAGACTTTTTTTTTTGCACTGGCCTTCTCTGATTAATTGATTATAATTTATAACTGTTTATTTACTGTTTTGATATATTTTATTGTATTGATATATGCTGTTTATTGTTGCGAGGGACTTTGAGCCTTTGGATCTGGTGCCAGATAAATAAAATTGCCTTGCCTTTTGCTCAGTGGTATAGGAAGAAGTTACCTTAAAGTGATACTGTCAGCTTTTTAACCATTTTTCGTGACCCCTTTACTATTTGTGCCTGTTTGCAGAGCTCTCAAAGTAATTTCTTACAAAACATTTCAAATGAGTAATTTTTTTCATGTAATCAATATTTTTTATCAAAAAAATGCCTTTTAGTGATCCTGACCATAACAATTGTGTTCTGCTCCTTCCTGCTCATCCTCTATAGCAATATAGAGCTGAATCCTTCCAAACTCGTGCACGAATGAGCTTGACGATTTTTGTGGCATATAAAGTAATCCACTGGCTATGTTAATGGAGCTGCACTGATTTTGGCAGTATCTTTAGTTTTTGAAACTGAGGGTCATTTTTTAAAGAAATTGCTGCTTGAAAAGTAAAACCGGGACTTCATGCATGTGCACCAGTGCCAGTGCTGGTGCCCATGTGCTGAGTCCTGGTTTTCCTTACCAAGCAGTGATTTCTGTATGAAATAACCCCTGTTTTCAGAAACAAAAGATATTGCTGAAATTAGCGCAGGTCCAGTCATATAGCAGCTAATTATATGCTACAAAAATCACCTAACTCATTCATGAATGTGTTTGGCAGGATTCAGTGCCATATCTCATCAGGGATGCACAGAAAGAAGTGGAATGCAGTGATATGGTCAAATGACTAAATTTCATTTTTTTTTTTTATAAAAATCACTGATTACATGAAAAGAACTATTCATTTGAAATGTCATGTAAGAAATTAGAGGTACCTTGCCCTAGACAGTAAAAGTACCCAAATGTCAACTTTATCCTAAGGCCCACTATTTTAAGGCCAAAAGGTGAAAGCCACACAGTACATCAAAATGCTAAACCACATATTGTGGTGGGTGAGGGGTTACAAAAGAATAAATTAACCTTTTCTAGTTGGATTTCAGACCGTTTTTAATAGCTTAGTAAAGGTTTTCATTTTCGAGCTGGCAATTAGCATACATTTTGCAAATGATTAAAACTGAAATACATGTTGATTGTTAAAGGGATTCACCAACTTGTTTAAAATTGGATTTGCACTACATATTCTGGTGCCTTACCTTTGTGAAACGCCATCTCTCTAAATTTTACAAAATTGTGTCTATTATTTTAGAAGTGGAAGGGATCATAACTTTGCCCCCAGCCGATCCCTTCCACTTCACAGTCTCTGGAGCCACCCATGATTCACCCCTGCACTCAGGCACATAATGACATGTACCCAGGGAGTGTGTGGGGATGCACTCCATTTAAGTCTGGGGGGGGCAGCTTTAACAGGGCCTTGTTAGTCACCCAGTGCCCTTGATTAATCACCAGATAGCCATTATTATATATAAAAATGATGTTAAAGTTACCCCCATAGACTTTAATGGAGCGCATCCTGTCACTTTCCCTGGGTACATGTCATTACATGCCTGAGCACAGGGGCGCATATCGTGTGGCTCCAGAGACCAGGAAGTGGGAGGGATCAGCTGGGGGCAAAGTTAAAATCCCTTCCATTTGTAAAATAACAGAAGAAATTTTGTAAGATAGAGACAGACGGTGTTTACAAAGATAAGGCACCAGAATATGTGATTCACAGCTACAACTTGGTACATCTCTTTAAAATTGCATGCCCATCTTTTTGTTTTTAGTTAAGAGGTTCGGTTCCATCTGAAGCTTCAGAAGTGGTCTGATTTATGCTGGTTTGGATTTTTTCTAAACAAGTTATCTCATCTCACTCCTTTAAATAGAAACTGTTTGCATAAATTAAGTTCAAGATAAAATCTGGCATGATGTTTAAGTAGAAGAGATATTTTCAGTCAAAAAGAGGGTCTAACTTCTTTATCACTGTTATTGTAAGTAAAATTTAACATGAAGATGCACTGGTTCTTAAATTAAATATCAAATAGTTTTTCATTGGAAATGTGAAGCATGCAATGTGACTGCCATAGAGCAGACCTGATCTCTCAATTGTATGTGTACAAATGATCAATACTTAATAGTGAGCAACATAGACAAAACCAATCCGAGATTGCTGCACCTTAAGTTTTAAAAAGCAAAAACCTTCGCACCTTAGTATTTTTTGTTGACTGTGGAATGTGATCTTTAGTAGGCTTTTTTTGTAATATATTTACTTAGGACAGCCCAGTTAAGAAGATGCAACATCTTATTTGCAGTAGGGTCTTAATTCTACCCACTTTCCATCTAGATAGACTGGAGCACTGGGATGTTAAAGGACTTGTTCAAAGCTGCAAAATCGTTAAGCAGCTCAAGTGGGATATGAAGCTGGGTGTCCTAGACTGCAGGCCTACACTCTAATCACAAGACTTCACTACTGTAAAACTTTCACCCTTTCCATAATAAATGTTATAGTCTCAAGGCACCGGCTGTATTAAAGCTCCACAGTGTTAGTATTTACCACCATATAAAATGGTATCTGGATAGCCTCTCATGTGGCATCACAAAGGTATGTGTCTCACTTACACTGTGTGAAGTTAATGTGAATTGTGAAGATGAAGTTCTGTAATGCCTTGTTTAGAAAAGAGGAATCTTGTTTAGCAATGAAGCTTTTTACAGAACAGGGGACTCCACTCTACAAATGAGCATGGCTAGACACTGTAACACATTGCCCAATGAATTAAAAAGTATAAGAACTTATTCAGCTTTTAAAGTTCTTCAGAAAGAACATTTGCAATCTATTTGTAACAATTTATTATGAAATGATTTGTATGTATATCGCATGTATGTATTAGATATTGTTATGATTGGTGATCTGTGTATTGTATCTACATATGTAGCTAATTTTTTTTTTGCACAGAACAATGCTGAAAATAGGGATACAACCCTAACTTTATGTATCCTGTATAAAAATAAACTTTTATCATCATCATCATCATCATCAGTTCTTCCTAGGGTTGAATGTCTCTTGGCTCTTCACTACAGATTACAAATGAAGTATTTTTTTCTAAAACATGACGACAATACAAATGTGTCTGATAGAGGTTGTGACAGTCACTGATGTGTTAAGAATTAATTAACTTGGTGAAAGAGTATTGTTTGTTTGTTTTCCACTGAAAGAAAATTGAAAACTCTCAGTTGCTAAATAGAGGTAATGAAGGACATTCTGGCCACAGAAAATAATGAAACTGGACACTGTCAAGGAGTTTCGATTACGCTGTTTTCTTTGTAAAAATGAGATCTAATATGCTAAAGGTAGGGCTCAGAAAGCAAATGACCTGAAAAGTCTTGTAAAGGCTTCAACAAATGACTGACAGTGTAAAGAGGCTTATTTAGCACAGTACAGTAGTTCATCAAATGGTCACTGTGAGTAATAAAATCCTCTGACATATCTTGTTGGCCCTTTCTAACACTTTCATCCAAAAATACTGTAACAGAGGCAGTATCAAACTTTCATTTAAAAGATATGGCAAATCTTATCCCTTTTTGGAGGAAGAGGGGCTAAGCTGACCTTTTAGATCTGGAATTGTTTCATCCATTTCCTAACACAGGATGTTATTCCTGCAATTCCTACGTATCTATTATGCATGCTTCTCCTATTGAGATACATTAATAGGGAACCGGGCACGTACAGGGCTCACAGTGTGTATTTGGAATGTGTTTGCAGTTTGGTTATGTAAGCATTCTAGTTTCAAAATTCATATTCATCGTTTGTCCAGCTCAAACCGTGAATGCATTTGGCACAACTGCATCTCTTCTAGCACCTGGGCAGTTCTGATAGAGTGGTTTAAATGAAACATATGAATCGCCATGTTTTTCCTTCTTGTAGAATTGCCTTGTATATTGCAGTATACCTCTCAACATTTCTTCACCCAAATGTGTGATAAGATGTGTGACAATAGGACAAAATGTGTGACAAATCATCAAACATGACACTGGAAGCTCAGAACACTGTGGAAATAAGTGTGCTAATGTTTATAATGCTTTCAGATAATGTAGCATCTTACATTGTTATAAAGTTCTGCTTAAAAGTCCCAGTGGTCAATGGTTGACGTCACCTTCTCAATGTGGGACTGAGAGTTTCTGAGAAATAAAATGAGTGATGTACCTCTTAATGTGTGACATTTGAGAGATATGTATTGCAGTTGTATGAGCTTCTGACCTACTTCTGCTCAAAGACCCCAAATTACAGGCCTACTGAGAGGACTATAGAGTGGTACAGATGTTAGATGATAAAAAAGTCAGAATCCAAACTTTTGCTTAAGTCATAAAAGGGACAACAACAAAACACTAAACACTATCATAGTCACATGCTTCAGACATGGCCCTTTCAAACTCGAACCCAAAGTGTGAGTAAAAACATTTTGCACAGTATTTCATCATCCGGAGGGTAGTTCATTTTGTTCCTTATACCAATGTACTGCAAAAAAGTATATTTGATAATGTAAATTAATATAATGGCCACTTTTTCCTAAATGGAAAGTATGGCATCCAGATATTATAAGTTTAAGCATTTGTTCCTTTGGCACCCCTCCAACACCTGCCAGTTTACCACCTTTAAGAAGCAGGGGCTGCTTCAGTGACTGTGCCCTATCAGCACTAAGTGTACCAGCAACTAGGGTGCAACTTTAGAGGAGCATTCAGTAAGTTTTTAAATCTCACCGCCATGGCCAGCTTCTCAGTCAGCGTCTTCAGATCACCAACATGGATCTGCTGCCGTCACCGAGGGATCCTGATCCTTTGTTCCTTTGGCTCCCCTCCAGCACTTGCAACTCATCATCTTAGGGGCTACTTCATTGACTGTGCCCTGTCAGTGCTCAGTACGCTAACAACTAGGGTAGGACTTCCCATGTACTTCTCCTTTCAAAAGCCTGTCCACATAAGCAGTCCTGTGTGAGCAGTCCCAGAAGGACTGGTACATCAAGAGTAGGAGTCTTTGAGGCGAGTCGACAGAGGGAGACACCAGAAGACTGCCCAACTTCCACCCTGCAAGTTGTAAGTCTACATGTGAACTATTTTTGCCTGGTGCCTTTATTGTACTATTATTTTAATGCCTTTAATGTCCTACTTTAGTTTGGTATCTGTATTGGGCTTTAGCAATGTTATGTGGGCCTTTCTCAGGGCATCTAAGGTATGCATGAGAATGGTAACCAAAAAGAGCAGGTTCAAGAGACCACTAAGGTTCTTGGCAAGGGTCAGGGAAACAGTAAGGGACCAAAAAAGGCCTTCTACAAATTTAAAGAAAAGCAGGGGGAGGAAGACTGGGAAGAATATTTGCTGAAAAACTGAGAAGCAAAGAGGGCGGTTGGGGTGTTAAAGGCAGACACAGAGCTGCATATTGTGGAGGGGGCCAAGAGCAGAGAAAAATGGTTCTTCAGGTACATTTGTGAAAAATGGAGGAAAGAAGGGGAAATTGTGAGGCTTACAGATGGGGATAGGGTGACTGTGGCAGATGGAAGAAGGCCACCATCCTTAATGATTACTTTTGCTCAGTTTTCACTAGGGAGGATGGTGGGCCCTTTCCAGAGAGTGGCATCAAAGCAGCCATTACAGGGGGTCCCGGAGATGAGGTAGCCACCATTTACTAGCCCTCTAAGGACAGGGGTGGGTTCTGAAGGATTGGAGGGTGGCAGACGTAGTTCCACTCCATGAAGGGGGGGCAAGAACAAGCAGGGAACTGTAGACCTGTCAGTCTTATCTCTATTGTAGGAAAACTGATGGGACAATGGAGTCACTGGTCAAAGAGGATCTCGTGGACTACTTGGAGAGCAATGGTCCACAGGATAGCAAGCAGCATGGATTGATAGCTTGGAGGTCTTGTGAGACTAACCTGATAGTCTGCTTTGACTGGGGGATGAGGGAATTGGATAGGAGCCATGCTGTGGATTTACTCTACTTTGACTTCAGCAAGGCTTTTGACTCAGTACTCCACAGATGCTTGCTGAAGAAGATGGAGGGTCTGGGTGCAGCTAAGATCATAGTAGACTGAGTAGGTAACTGTCTAAAGGGGAGACAGCAGAGTGTAGTGCTCAAGGTGGTTAAATCATAAGAGGTCAAGATCATGAGCAGAGTTCCTCAAGGATCTGTTTTGGGTCTGGTCTTCTTCAACATGTTCATCAGTAACATTGGTGAGAGGATCCAGGACAGGCTATGTCTCTTCACAGATGGCACTAAGCTTTGTGGGAGGGTGGATAGTGATGAGGGAATAAAGGAAATGCAGAGAGACTTGCAAAAGTTAGAGGGATGGTCAAGGGTTTGACAGTCGAAACTCAGTGCCAAAAAGTGCAAGGTGATACACCTGGGGACGGAGTACTGGATGGGAGGGCTAAGACTCAGTATCACAGCTGAGGAATGAGGCCTCGGAGTTATTATCAATAATTCCCTAAAGAAATCAAGTCAATACAACAAGGCTTATAGCAAGGATAACAGGATGTATCAGGAGGGGTACTGATAGCAGAAAAAGGAAGGTAATGCTTCCCTTGTATAGATCCTTGGTGAGGACTCACCTGGAGTACTGTGCCCAGTTCTGGGAGCCTCACCTCAGGAAGGATAGGGCTAGGCTTGAGATGACGCAGTGCAGGGTAACAAAAATGATTCAGGGCCAGCAGAGCATATCCTATGAGGAGCACTTCAAGGCATGGAACATGTATTTGTAGGAGACCAGAAGGGAGAGGGGAGATGTGATAGAGACCTTCAAATTCCTAAATTGAATTAACAGGGTGAACTGTGGGGAACTATTTAACTTGAATACAAGCTGGCGGTCATGTGGTCATGAGTGAAAGCCAGCAGGAGGGAAGTTCAGGAGGGACATGAGGAAATACTATTTTACAGACAGGGTGGTGGAGCCGTTGAACAAGCTGCCAGCCAAGGTGGTGAGTGCAAAAACTGTTTGTGGTTTTAAGCATGACTGGGACAGAATGAAGGGTATAGTAGCTGCTCAGGGGATCAAAATCGGGGAAGAGATTGGAGAGGGTGGTGAGGGCTAGAACCCTGGTAGAACAGTTGGCCCCAGGGCTAAATAGTGAACTTGGGCAGCCTGGATGGATCACTGGTCTTATCTGCCATCATCGTCCATGTTTCTATGTTCCTCCCATCTGCTGTGTCTAGTGTATTGCCTTATTTATTTATTTGGTAATTCGGATACAACCTTTGAGTATACACTCTTTTACAAAGGTTCCACGTCAGGATGTAAAACAGCAGAGACATAAAAACTTGACAGTTAACACAAAACATAAGATAGCTATGTAATACAGAATATAGATAAATAATACATTTGAGTAACTTAGACAACTGAAATTAAACAGCGGGAGGAGATTTCCAATTAGCAACGTATGGCATAGCTGCCCCGGGGGGCCTGTCAAGGTAGCGTAAAGAAAGGGTAGGGAGAAAGAAAGGGGGAGAATGCAAACAAGGTTTCCCAATTAGCAATGTGGGGCGGTGAGAAGACACTTGGGGCCCATTAGTAGAGTACTGGAAAGGGTAGGAGAGAGAAAGTGGGGAAGAGTGCAAATGAGGGGTAGATTAGAGAGAGAGAAGTGCGGGGGAGAGAGAGAGAGAGAGGACTGGGAGAAGGAGAATATTTAGGGGGGAGAGTGGGTAGAAAGGTGAGGTGTTGGTGGGGTATGGAGGGGAGGGAGTTGGAGGGAGCTTGAGAGAGGGGTGGCAAGGGATGGCAGGTGGGGGTCCAGGGCAGGTAAAACAGTATAAAAGCTCAGACAGATGAGGGGGGCATCAGGGTTGAGGATATGGACTCAGGTAAGGGAGTCAGAGATGTTTAAGAGTGGGTATCCAGGTTGAAGATATGGATTTTTTCTAGGAAAACTTACAAGCTGAAATGGATAGAGTGGGTGGGTCATAGGCCCTTATCTGCCGACACTGTCTATGTATCTATGGATTCAGGTAAGACAGTCGCAGGCATTTGAGTTCAGCAGGTATTGCTTCAGTTCTCTTTTAAAGGACCGAACATTTGTTGTATTGAGAGCTGCAGCAGGAATCTCATTTAGCCATAATGGAACTCGATACATGAAGGATCTTTGTCCTAGGGAAGTTCTACAAAATGGGACATCAAGCTGTGTTGTCACTGTTCTTCGTGTGCTGTATTTGGAACTTGCTTCCTTTACCAGGTCTGCAATGCAGGTAGGGGTTAGAGAAAGCATGGCCTTTCTCCCTAGCAGGCAAGTTTAGTATCTGATTCTGGATTGAGCGGTATTATGTGGGCCAGACCATATAGGGTACAAGTGTGCGTGAAGTGGTCAGCATTTGGCAATAGTCTGTAAGCCTTGTTAAGGGCAGTGGAAACCCTTTTGAGGGCCATATCAGTGGCAGCAACATAAACCACCAGCTCCTAGTCGACCAGGGAAAGGACAGAGCTAGAGACTGAGAGCTGGAGGGCTTCAGCAGTTAGGCTTTTCTTGTGCCTAAACAGGATCCCTAATTTAGTGTTCACAGCTTTAACCACCATGTCAATGTGCTGAACATATGAGAGGGTATCATCCACAGTGACACCCAGGTACTTGAAGGAGAGAACCTGTTCCAGTGGGGCAGTCAGGTGATTTGTGATTGTTAGTTCTGGGCATCTCCTTTTTAGTTGGGGGCTACAGAAGAGCATCGTCTTGGTATTTTTGTAGTTTACTAGCAACCTTTGGAAGTAGAACCAGGTCTTCAGTTGCTGGAAGGATGATTGTAGCTCAGCCTGTAGGTGCTCTATGTGAGAGTGACAGCTAAGCAGGAAAGCATCATCAGTGTATAGAATGACTTTGCTAGTGCAGGCATCAGGTAGGTCATTCAGGAACATGCTGAAGAGCAGTGGACCCAGGATGGACCCTTAAGGCACCCCTAGTGAGACTTCCTTTGATGCAGATATGGAGTGACCTATCTTGACCCTTTGAGACCAGGAGGTTAGGTAGTCCTGGAACCATAGAGGGGCATTTGGGGAAACACCAAGGGCATGCAGTTGAGACAAGAGGAGTGGGTGGCAGACTGTGTTGAATGCCTTTGTTAGGTCAATGAAGATGGACCCAACCAGTTTTGCCTCATCCAATGCCTTACGGACATACTCAGTGAAATCCACCAGTGCAGTGTCCGTGCTGTGGAGTTTCCTAAAGCCCTGCTGCTGGGGACATTGCAGCTGGTATTTGTGAATATAGTCAGTAAACTGGTCTGCCACAATCCTTTCCAGTACTTTAGAGAGGGGGGAGAGGATAGAGATGGGCCTGTAGTTTGCGGTCAGTGACCTTTCACCTCCCTTATGCACCGGGGTCACCAGTGCTTGTTTCCATGGATAAGGGAATTTGGTGAACTGGAGGGATTTATTGAAAATCATAGTGATGGGAGTGATGACTTCATTGATTGCCAGCACCAGCAGTTTCATGTCAATGTTGTCAGACCCCATTCTGTTTTTTCCCAGGATCTTTTTAACATTTTTTTTTTTTTTATTTAAACAGCAGTTTGGAAAACCTTTGAGCCATAGGCTTATTTACAAAGGTACCTTGTCACAGTAAGACAAACCAAAATACATAGTATAGCAGTACAACACATAAGTATAACAGTAAAATTAAGACATAGATACAAACAAGCTGGTACAGGTAGGATGGATGCAAACAATACCAGAGTTATGTCGTCCTTAGCAGCTTAGTAATAAGCTTTGTCATAAGTATTGAGTACGGCTTTGACTAGTGGCAGTTACAGCATCGGGTGTTAATAAGGTGGTTACGAAAGGAAGTTTTGAAGCACGATATAGTTGGAGCTTCGGAGATGGAGGGGGGCAGTGTGTTGAACCAGGAGGGGGCCCTAAAGCTGAAGGCTCTTTGGCCGTGAGAGGTCCTAGCTCTAGGGATAACAAGAGAGGTTTTCCCAGAGGTCCGAGTATGAACTAGTGGGACAGAGCGGCGTATGGTGGTGGTCAATCCTGGTGGGGAAAGCCCAAGGAGGGTCTTTTTTGTAAGGGTACAGGTAAGATATTTGAGGCGCTCGTCGAGATCAAGTACCAGCGCTTTAGCATACAGTAGACAGGTGTGTGTCATCCTAGGTGCTCCAGTAATTAACCTGCAGGCCTTATTCAGAGTAGTGCAATTTTATGGAGGCGGTCTGATCAGCAGCACCATACACCGGCAGTCCATAGTCCACTAGGGACAGGATAGAGGAGGTGACTGTGAGTCAAGAGCCTCCGGGGGGAGGCAGTGTTTATACCGATGTAAGATGCCCAATCGGATATTAGTGGCAGTGGCTAGGGCAGCGATGTGTCCATGGAAGGAGAGGGAGGGGTCAAAATGGATCCCTAGGTATTTATAGGAGCAAACTTGTTCGAGTGGGAATGAGGACCCAGAGTGAATGAGGAGTTTGAAGTTGCAGGACTTGTTTTGGGGATGAGTGAAGAACATGGTTTTTGTTTTTTTAAGATTTATCACCAATCTATGTTCCTTGAACCAGCCCTCAGCTTCAGTGAAGGACTTCTGCAACGAGTCCTGGAGGGCAGTAGGGTTACGACTTGAGGCAAAGATGACTGCATCATCAGCGTACAATAGAATGTTCCCCGAGCAAGAGCGTGGAAGGGTGTTAAGGTAAAGGGAGAATAGTAAGGGGCCCAGAATGGAGCCCTGGGGAACCCCAGAAAAGATGGGACAGATGTCTGAGTAGGTCCCATTAATTTTTACACGCTGTGAGCGGTCAGACAGATAACTGGTGCACCAGGAGATAGGCCCAGCAGCAAAACCAGAGAGACTAAGGGCATCAAGAAGGAGGGGGTGGGAGACAGTGTCGAAAGCTTTCGAGAGGTCAATGAAGACAGCACCAGCCAGAGAACCAGTGTCTAAGGAGGAGTGGAGAAAGTTGGAGAACTCTAGGAGGGCTGTGTTGGTACTGTGGCCCGCTTGGAAGCCATGCTGCTCAGGACAAAGGACATTGTAGGTGGAGAGGTAGTCAGAGATTTGAGAGGCCACCACTTTTTCCAAGGCCTTGGAGAGAGGAGAGAGAATGGAGATCGGTCGATAGTTTCCAGCCACAGTCCTATCACCACCTTTAAAGATAGGGGTGACAGTGGCGACTTTCCAGGCAGTTAGAACCTTCCCAGCCAAAGAGAGTGGTTGATGAGGCATGTGATGGGGTAAGGACTGTGTCTAAGACCAGCCGTAGGATACACGGATCCAGGTGTCACTGCCTGTACTATACTCTTGAGGGCAGTGACAAAGTGCCCAAGTTCTTGGGCAGAAACACGGGCGGAGGAGAAAATAAGGGCGGTGAAAGACGACGGCAGGTGCTGGGGAGGAGGGTCAAAAAAATTTGTAGGGAGGATAGGGCTAAGGTCAGTGAATGAGGTGTTGAGGTGGTTGGCTATGAGGGCTGGGTCTGAGGAGATCACACCATTAATGTTGATCTGGGTGGGTGGGGGGAGTGTGCACTCCCATTTAACTGTTTAATGTTATCCCAGAAGATTCTGGGATTCCCCCATGAGGCAGTGAGTGAGGACCAATAGTGCTCAGACTTGGCCTTTCTGATGGCCCAAGTGCACTTGTTTCGGGTGGCAGCATATAACCGCCTGTCATTGGGCCGCCAGTCTCAATGTACGGTGCCATAGGTTGTCCCTATGTTTGAGCTGGTGGATCAAAGCTGGGGTAACCCAGGGGGCATTCTTCCTTTTAGAACGGTGGGTCAACACTGGGGCAAAGATATCACAGGCATTATTAAAAGTTTGGGTAAAGAAGGAGAGAGCTGTGTCGATGTCAGGAGTTGCCTGTATAGGAGACCAGTCAATTTGGGACACAAGTTCCTTAAGTTTTATCAGTCCACCAGGTATTAGACGCCGCCGGCATGTGGACTGTGCTATGGGTTTGGGGACTGAGGTTGACCACTGGAATAAAATGTGGGAGTGATCGCTGAGAGAATCTGGGAGGACTTGTACACTGGGGATCCAATTAGGGCGGTTGGTGAGTACCACATCAAGCAGGGTACTGGAGCCTCTCTTGGGGTTAGTCCTGGTAGGGTGGGTAACTAGTTGCGTTAGGTCTATTGCAGAAAAGGAGTCTCGGGTAGAGGAGGAGGAGGGGCTGAGCCAGTTGACATTTAAGTCACCCACCAGAATTTGATCAGCGGAAGGAGGTAGAGAGGTAAGGTATTCTGTAAGAGAGGCAATGGCCTGCGTTTGGTCCCTGGGGGGCACGTATGCAGTAGTCAGATAAAGGGGTCCCTTTAAAGGGTCAGGGGTTAGTTTCAGCGTAAGCGCCTAGGCCCTGGAGTCAAGGATGGGAGTGGGCAGGGCTAGTACGGGGAGAGATTCCTTGACATAAATAGCACAGCCGCCGCCTCGTCTCCCAACACGGTCGGACCGGAAAAGGGTGAAACCAGGAAGGGAGACTAGGGAGTCAGGAGAAGATTTTGACAGCCAAGTCTCAACCAGGGTGATGACATCAGGATTAATTGATGTGACCAGGCATTGTAGTGAGTCAAACTTTTTGGAGGCTACAGATATTCATGGAGACCATGCATAGGCCTGTGGTGCAAGTTGGGAGCTCTCTGGGAACTGGGCCGGGTTTGGATGAATGTTCCTGACAGGAGTAGTAGCATGACTAACACCCTGGCTGGGAGATGGTGAGAGGTTTTCCTATGATTGACATGAGAAGGAGGGAGTAGAGGCTAAGGGAGCAGGGGGTGGGCAGGGAGGTACAGGAGGGGAAAGCAAGAATGAGAAGACACCCAGATGTGCCTGAGGTGAAGAGAAAGCTAGGGGAGGGCAGGGGGACGGGGACACACAGAGGTCCCAAGGGGCAGGAGAGAAGGTTCAGGAGCAAGGGAGGAGGGTGCCAGGGCACAGTGTGGACTAGCAGATGGGTAAGTGGGTAAGTGCACTGCTAGTGGGGATAGGCACAGGCAGAGCGTGAGGCAGGGCCAATACATTGTGGTGAGCAAGATCCCAGGGAAGTAGTGCTGTACAGGTAGGAGTAGGAAGTAGTGAGGGAGCATAGGTCCCTCTAGTGGCCAGCAGGTATAACCTGCAAATGGGAAAGTGGGGAGATAGGTTCTGGGCAACAGGACGTGATATCACCGGATGTGATGTCATAACCCAGTGCTTTTTTGACAGTGACTCTCTTGAAGTAAAATTGAGGGTGCGAGTTGATATCTGGTGGGCAACTATTATCAACTTTGATAGGCTTGAGGTATTTAGCTGGTAGAACAGAGCTAGATCTGTGAAGGTGGAGTTGAACTCTTCAGCAATGGTGTGGGGGTCCATGGTATTTGTGCCATTAATGTTTAGCAGTGATGGCTGTGTTTTGTCGTCCTTCCCTGTGAGTGCCTTTATATTGTCCCAAAACTGCCTCCTATCACCCCAGGTTCTTCCAGTTGATCCTTGTAGAAATTAGTCTTAGAATTTCTGATGAGACGTGTGCATTTGTTTCTGGCTGCCCTATATCTTTGAAGGTCACTGGGCTTACCGGAGACTCTGGCTTGATACCAAAGGTTGTCCCTTGCCCTCATGTGATCTAGAAGGTCACTAGTAATCCACCCATTGTTGTGGCTGTGTGTTTTTCTCCTTTTGAACAGAGCAAATCTGTCATGAACGCTATTAAAGTTATCAATAAAGTACTGGGGTATTATGTCAAGGTCATGCAGTACCTTAAGGGGAGACCACACCACAGGGGAGAAAGCACCTCCTTGAAAGCTGAGAGCAGCCCTTTCCTGAGAATTCTGCTGTTCACAAAGACAGGCGGTGCTTTTTTGAATTTATTGGATCACAGACAGGTGGTAGGGGAGTGATCGCTTAGTGAATCTGGTAGTAGCAAGACATCGGTAATCCTGTCAGGTGAGCTTGCAAGGAGCCAGTCCAGGAGCGTGTGCTTTCCGGTTTTATGGTTCATTCTAGTAGGCTCCGTGACTAATTGCGTGAGGAGGGAACTAGCTATGGTATACCTCCTGCCTGAGCTTACTACTGAGTTGCAGGGGCCTATCGCATTGTGTGTTGTTACACTACCCACATTCTTAGATATAGTTACCTGGGTGCGGCCCACATTCCCCGGTTTGTTTGTTTTGGCTTTCTACATATCAGGCTAAAGTCATATTCTCCCCTATTGTTTCTTTTAGGCTTCCTCCAGAGTAATGTGCTGCGAGATGGCCCAGTTTCCAGTAGCCTTGGTGATGCAGCTGGTAGTGCAATCAGAATGGCATTCTGGGAGATCTGAGTTCAAGCCCCAGTTGAGGCACTTACCTCTTTCTCTCTTCTCTTTGTATGTGTTCCATAAATATGCACACCACACTCTTGTGATTGAAAATGTAATTATTGGTGCAGCACCAGGTTGTGCACTGGAGAAACAGTAATGTGCTCCAGGATGGGCCTGTTTCCAGCTGCCTTGGTGGTGCAGCTGGTAGCACAACTGAAACAGTATTTTAGGTGACCTGGGTTCAAGTCCCAGCTGAGGCACTTACCTCTTTCTCTCCTCCGTTTGTATGTGCTACATAAACATGCACATCGCACTCTTGTGATTGAAAATGTAATTATTGGTGCAGCACCAGGTTGTGCACTGGAGAAACAGTAATGTGCTCCGGGATGGGCCTGTTTCCAGCTGCCTTGGTGGTGCAGCTGGTAGCACAACTGAAACAGTATTTTAGGTGACCTGGGTTCAAGTCCCAGCTGAGGCACTTACCTCTTTCTCTCCTCTGTTTGTATTTGTTCCATAACCATGCACATCGCACTCTTGTAACTGAAAATGTAATTGTCTATGCAGCATCAGGTTGTGCACTGGAGAAACAGTAATGTGCTCCGGGATAGTAGTGCAACTGGAATGGTATTCAGGGTGACCTGGGTTCAAGTCCCAGCTGAGGCACTAACCTCTCTCTCTCCTCTGTTTGTATGTGTTCTTTAAATATGCACTCTGCACTCTTGTGATTGAAAATGTAATTATTGGCTGGCCTACTGGCACAACACAAGCGCTTCCATCTGTGGTGCCGATGACCCGGGTTTGGGAGTGGACCTTGGATGTTGGAGGGTCAGCCGGGGGGAAGGAGGCTGAGTATCCCAGGGACTGCTCATCTTCCCCAGGGAGGGAGGGAATATGGTACCTGGCACCTACCAACCCCTAGCATTAGCAGGGGAGTACAGCAGTCTGGGACTATACTGGGAGCCTCTCAGGGTGGGGACCGATGGACCTCTGTACATTGGGTGCAGAAGCACGCCCAATAGTGTGCTGAGGTCATTGCAAGACTGGCCCCAGCCACGGACAGGTGGGGAGGGGGGATGCACATGGGGAAAAAAAACTTGACTCAAGCCCCATGATGCCCAGATCCTGGCATATGCCAGGACCTAACCAATACTGGGGGTGGATCTCCTCCCCCCGGCAGTGTCTGAGGGCTGAAAAAGAAAAAGGGCATAAAAAAAGAAACTGTAATTATCTGTGCAGCACCAGGTTGTGCACTGGAGAAAGAATAATGTGCTATGGGATGGCCCAGCTTCCAGTTGCCTTGGTGGTGCAGCTGGTGGCACAACTGGAATGGTATTCTGGGTTACCTGGGTTTGAGTCCCAGCTGAGGTACTTACCTCTTTCTCTCCCGCCTCTGTTTGTATGAAGCCCACATGCCTACAATTATATAATTTAAGGCCTCCTAGCTGTCTGGGTAATCCTGCATCCCACCTATTGTTTAAGTCAGTCTTCCTCCTTCTGTGTGAAGCCCACATGCCCCCCGACCTGTAAAATTTTTGCTTCCCCCATAGATTAAATTTGGCCTCCTCCCTATCTGGGTGAAGCCCCTATCCCCTCAAATAATTACTAAAGTACTATTGCTGCCTTCTGGTAGATAAGTCCCTTTTTAGCCATTTTATAGCTAGTTAGTCATCTGTATAGTATAGTGATCTGGGTATATTTATGTGTGTGCCTAGTCCACCCTATCTGGGTGGTCCTGATACTCTGTGTACCTGGAATTTTTGGTGTCTTCACATAATGTGTTATACTGTTTGCTGCCTGATTCCTTTGCTATACTTATTTGGTTGTAGCTTGGTGCACTATGTGTTTTAGTTGGTGCAGCTAAGTTTTATTGACCATTACATCAACCTCATAGTAGCGGGTTATAACTTGTCTTGTTGCTTTTACTTTCTGTTATTTTCACCTCAGCTTTCTCTGTCACAAACTTGTCTCAGTGTTCTACTTATTCACCAACACCTATTAAGCAATAAGGCATGACCAAGGGTTATGTTAATGGTCTGTTAATCACCTTCTAGGGGTGTACCGTGGCACGAGGTGTAGCCGAGTGCCACATGCCCCTAGAGGGTGATTAACTGACCATTAACATAATCCCTGGGTGTGTCTTATTGCTATTATAATAACAAATGTTTTTAAACAGTGTTAAACCTTGTTCAGCATATGGTTAAGCTCTATATGTATGTTAATAAAAGATTAACATAAGGCTGTTAGAATGTTTGCAGCCAATCAGAAAGCTCCATTTCTCAGACCCTTTTTTTATAATATTCATTGATTCTGCATCTTCTTACTCCCTCATTCAAGCTGGTCTATGAATGGTGATTATTTCTGCTCATGGTTTTTTTCACAACTCCCCTTCCTCTTTGCTTGTCCACCCATGACCAGGCCCTTGCTTAAAGGCTACTAATATTGTTACTCTTATTGTGTGGTGATGTTGTGTGGAACCCAGACCCCTCTCAGTTGTACCCCCCCCTAAATACACCTCCACCTCCTAAAGGTCTTCACTTCTACCATATCAGTATGTGCAGCCTTCTGCCCAAGGTTGACTTTATTAGGGTTTGAGAATCTCAGGCTGCCCCTGATGTTATAATACTCTCTGAAACCTGGCTACCCACCAAGACTCCCTCAGCTGATTCTGCCCTTGCAGGTTTTATGGTCTTTTGTCAAAATGGAGGAAAAAGAGGTGGTGGCAGCCCTGTATGTATCCTCTGCCCTTATGTTTACTCTCACCTCTCAAGAAGCAATTCCTACAGTAGGTCCCATGATCTAATTTGTGGTAAAATTACTTTCCCCATTCCATCCCTCTGTTTATTACTGGCCTGTATTGCTCCCCTGGTAAGGGAAATGATGCTGTTACTGATATAATCTCCACCTACCTAGCTCATATCGACACCATGAAGCATGAGCATGTCATCCTTGGAGACCTAAATCTCAATTGGTTTGGTCCTAAGTCCTCAATTTTCTGTTCCAAATTCAAAGCCCTAAATCTTCACCAATTACTCACAGACCCTACTTGATTTAATAGTCAGTCCTTCAACCACTTCCTCTTGGATTGGGTCCTGTCCACTCCCATCCATCCCATTGTGGCAGCTGACACTCTTCCTGATTTAATCAGTGATCACTGTATCACCTTCTGTGTTCATAAAATCAGGATGAGCAAGCCCCTCCTAAAATTATTACAGGGAGTTACTTCTGTATACTCTCCTTGCACAATTTCCTGTCCAATCTCTTGATTGCTGGTTGGAGCTCAGTGTATGAATCACTTCACCCAGATCAGGTGCTAGCTTGGTTCTGCACCTTATTCATGGTCATTTGTGACTCTCATGCTCCAATCAGGTTGACCAGAGTATGGAAGGGGCTCATCTCTCCCAGGTCTCTGCTAATTATATTGAACTTGCTGAATTAACAGGTGCTGCATAGTCAACCCATAAGGCTTCTGGAACCCTAGCTGACCATCAGTGGTACAGTAGGCTCCAGAACCCATGCACCATGACTATCCATAAAGCTAAAGCCTTTTACTTCTGTTCCAAATTCATTAGGGAGTTGCCACCTCCATCTAAAGTTTGGAATGTGGTAAATAATTTGCTCCAACTCTCATGATCTGATATCATCTGCCTTAGTTGTTCCTCTGGTATGGTTGCTAATTAGTATGCCATTGCTGATACCTTGAATAACCAATTTGTTGATGGACCTCTGGTTATTGTCCTCCCTTCTCCTCCTCCTGGACCAAGCTCTTGTCCCCCTTATGACCTCCTGTATGGTGCTGGGGTCTTATTTGCCTTCTCCAGCATTACTTCTTCAAAAGTTTTCTGGGAGCCATTCTGCATCAAGCTGAGTTTTTGCTCTTATCCTGTTGCCTCTCCACCCCATTTGAAGTTGGGGCCCCATGGCCCACATTTTTTTAACTGCTTCCTTGCTACAGGTATCTTTCCCTCACTCTGAAAACATGCCCTCAACCAATCCAAGACACTTTTTAAGCTTTTAGCACCAACAAATGTCTTGCTGCACCTGCAACTTACATATTACTACCCTGATGGTGAATCCATAGCATCCATGTCTCACTATAAGCACCTAGATGTCATGCTAGATAATTCCCTGGATCTGTCTTCACATATTCGGCATTTGTCTCAAAATTGCACAGGAAACTTGTTTCCTTCTATCGGGTGGGTGACTGCCTCTCACTGGGAATGCACACATGCCTGATTAAACATTTAATCATTCCAGTCAACAGCTTTGGGGATGTAGTCTGTGATATTGTCCCTAAATGCTATTTACTGAAACTGGATACCCTATTCAGTGGCCTCTGTAGGTTCATCCTTCAAGCCCCTGCACTAACGTATCACTGCACATTATATGACCATTTGCGTGGTCCTCACTACCTGATAGACATGTACAACACCTGATTCTCTTTGGATTTAAATTCTGGCTCGGTAAGCTCCCAAATTATTTGGACTTCCTCCTCACCCTAGCTGCTGTCCATGCACATCATCTTTGCTCCCACGCTGGCAATATATTTGTTGTCCCACATCAGAAACTGAGTTCTAGCAGCTTGCCTTCAGTTACTGACTCCCTCAGGTATGAAACAGCCTTTCCTTGGCTAGTATTGCTTCAGCTATACAGCTTCTTAACAACATAACTGTGTCCTATTATAATTGCACCTGACTTGCTTTCTGGGTTGCAGGTGTGCCTAGCTGTCCACTAGTTGTTGCGCTTACATGGTGATTGTAGTCTCTCTTGCTGTATATTTTATTTTTATTTCACTTTATACACTATATTCTATGATAACTTTTTTTCTGCTGACTTGTTTCCCCTCCCACTGCTCCCGGGTTGCATCTGTAAACAAGATTGTTTTTGTATTTCCCTGTATGTCTACCTGGTGAAACAGTTTAAATAAACAAATCAATAAGGTATGTCTGTGATCGCACAAGACAGTTCTACTGTTGATTTCGGACCCAATTCCCTGTTGAAATTTTGAGGTGCAAAGTGGTCAGAACACTCACTTTATCCCACGGTTCATGGTTCTGCCCCATTGTGATAGACACAACAGCTAGACTTTCCCTGCACCGTCACAGTGGACATTACAGCAGCACAGGGAAAGGGGCAGGGGCAAGCATGCAAACAATGCACTGTGTAATGTTGAGATGCATACAGAGTACCACTATTCCTGAAAGCTGCTACAAGCTGTTTTTCATGTGATGCAGGCATGCAGCAGGGCCAGCTGGGATTGTCTAGTGATCAAGATGCATGAGGGAACAGAACACTAAATTATATATGTGAGGGGATGGAGCTGGGGGGTACCACCATACACCAGGAAGACAATAGAAAAGAGAAGGGTAGTCGGGGGGACTAGACTACCAGAGACAACCAGGGAGGCACCTGAAAATTAAAACAAAATCATGACCCACAAGCGTTAATCATGGTATGGCCTGGTGGTAGGGGGACAGCTGAGGTGGGTAACACCTCATTACATAACCTCTGGACATGACATCATGCCATACCAATGGTGCTATGCCAAGCCAAGATATTTGTGTTGGTCGCAGCTTGCATGATTGTGGTCTGGACTATAAAAATCTGGCTATCATCATTTGCATTGTGACTTACAGTAGCTGCTAGAGAAACTACTCCGCCAGTGCCTCAGTATTCACTTTGTGTATGGCAGTTGAGGCTTTTGCACCTCATTTTTGTACAACCAGCAACTGTACTATATATCTGGCCATGCATGTAAGGTCAATAGTATAATTTAGAACCTAGTAGATTCTGTCTCCCTAGCAACTGCTGAGGTTATATCTTTTGTCCACAGTTCTAAATGGAACTTTAGAGTCCTGCCCCAAAGATCCATATATTATTAAAAACAAATAATAATAATCATAGTGTTGTAAGCCATACAATTCTGTCTCAGGGCTCTTTTGATAAACTACACCAGAAATCCTTTGTGGAATCACATATAGAATATTGTATAAGGAACATGCGCAACAGTGCTGTGATTCTACCAAAGGATTCTAATCACAAACTATGAGAGCGCAGCTCAAGTGGGTGGGTGTCATTGAAATTCTGAGATGGAATCACAGACCTTTTGTGCTTTTTTCCCCGGCCATTGTTTTTTACAATCTACAATGGAGCATTTTGTTAACTAAACAATTGCTAAACATTATTCGATTAACATTTTTAATTTTTGCAGAGCAAACAAGGAGGGGGAAAAACTTGAAAGTCTTAATTATCAAATCATAACACATTCTAAATACCCACAATAAAACACAGAGGCAAACACATGTTTAAACACAAACTTGGATTTTGTGGAATGCTGATGTTCCATCAATGTAGGGAATCCTATGGGGTGCTAGTGTTCTGCCACTTGTCTGTTGTATGATTCTGATTGGCTAACATGCCCATGCACAACAGCAGACCACTCCCATACACAACAGATGACTGGCAACTGTAAACCATGCATAACAACACTGTGCTGTCACCAAATTCTATTGTATAAAATGTTCCATCTTGCAATATAGCTCTGATATACATGGTTTTTGAGCTATTATTCAATTTGTTAGTGCTCACTGCCAAAACACAAAACAACTGAAAATCCAAAGTTTAGGCTCTAGAGTGGACTCTTTTGCTGTATCTGGCTTCATAAGCAAGATAACAGAGTTTTTGTATTAGTTGGGTTACTTACAGTTTGGCAAAACAACACTAACTACATGATTTTGCAGATCAGGCACTTTTCGGACTTTGGATTTGGGAACCTCATACACTTCAGATTTACATTTTAGGACATTGGATTTGGGAACCCCATACACTTCAGATTTACAGATGCTTTGCACTTTGTTTCTGAACCCTAATGCTATCTTAATGCAGTTTTTTTTGCATATGAGTTTAATAATCAGCAGCCACGCCTGTTCTTGTCTGATGGGTCCACTTTGATCCGGTGCTCTAGAGACTCCATGACTTTTGCAACAGGACCTATTACTGCATTACCCTTCCCCCCCCGAGTGCCACTTGGAAGAGGCCCTGCCACTCAGTTACTTGCCGCACAGAACCAGGGGTGGAGGATGAAGACCCTGAGTAGATGTGGTGACAGGACTGATCATCTTTTGCGGACACAATGACTCATTTCCTCTCCCCCCAAGATCCCCCCACAAGGAACCAGGGTGTCTTATGGTGCCATACCAGATGCAATGCCATGTGTGTACTCCCTTCTTGTAGACACCTCCTCCTGTCTACACTGCCAGCATCTCTGGTTACTCTGGTGACAGCAATGCAGCAGGAGTCACATCACTCCTACTTTGGGGGAGGAGCATCTCCACTAGAACCCTTGATTCTTCTTTTGGCCTGTTGTAACATTCCAAGTTTAGAGTACAGGTCCAGGTTGCTGGCATAGCATGTTGCACCCATCACCACTGCACTGTTGAGCCAGACTGCATCATATTGACCCCACCAAAAACAGCCCAGCCACAGTACAGTGATCAGTGGAGTCCACTGAAATTCAGAATCTGCACATGGCATCTGCCTTCAAATGGGTATCATTTTTGTAATAGTTCAGATGTTTGCCAGAGGCAAAACATTCCATCCTTCACAAAGAGTTGTATTATGTGGGTGATTTACTATCTACTGTGCTTTAGGCAGGATTTAGAAATAGGTAGAGTGTACGTGTGTGTGTGTGTGTGGGGGGGTTATCTGTGCAATGGTGTTGAAGGAAGAGTTTGCCCACTAAAATAATAGTGTTTGTGTGGAAATCCTTCCCATAATGTACAACACATTGAGCAAAAGTATGTTTTAATTAGGTTTTTACTGTATTTATAAACTGTTAACAATATACTTGGAATTTTCAAAAATTATAACTGGTTGTTAGCCAAAGGAAGAAGCTGCTTGCAATACTTTCAGTAAGAAATACATATTATGTTTTATTACACTAAACTTGTTAGTATCGTAGTCTATTTTGGATTCCTTTACAAACCATTTTCAGACATGTAAATAAAACTGGTATATTTTATAGATAAGGGATGTGCAACAGCTTGACTGAAAATATACAATTTACAATATTTACATGCATATGGGACTATAACATATGAGCAGTGAAGTTCTGGAACCCTCCTTACCCTCCTTATCACTCTCTAAAAAAGGCAAAACTGGTCCCTCAGTGGGGGACTGGCACAGCTTTTCCTCCTTCTTGACCAGCTGCTATTTGATGATGAAACCTTGCACTTTGGTTGCTTTCATTTATTAGGTGACAGCTGGCCGAGCTGGAGAGAGGGCTGTGCTGGTCAATGACTGAAGGACCTGTTTTGGAGGGTGACTTCAAGGAGGAGGGTTGTGTTTGCCACCATGGGATCTAACCATGTTTACAGGGTTTAGTAGGGAGCATGACCCCTTAGGTGTAAGAGGGGTAGTGTTAACGTGGACACAAGAATACTGGTGGTGGGGATGGGTGCCAGACTATTGGTAGCTATAAAACACCTAGTACAGAGTGGCTGTGGGGGGGGGATGCAAAAAAAAAAGGAAACAGTATGGGCAGCTGGGATGAGCTCTTGATTGTGCAGGGGGGGGCATATAAATAGCTGCACAGTGGATTGTTCAGTGAGAGTGGCACCAGTCTGTGCCAGTGGCAGGGATATGCTCCCGACTGCTGGCAGAGTGACTTTACTAGAGAAAGGGACAAGTAGCACCAGGCACCAGAAGTTTAACGAACTTCCAAGATCTCCCACCCAGCACCTATTGTTTATGTACATACAAAGCCCCATTTGCATGCCAGGGTATGCTGTTTTCATCAGGTATGGTGAAAATGGTATTCTCCTGTGATGAAAAACAGCCTATGAAACATTTGTGAACATGGAATTGTGCATGCTTGAAAACATTATCTAATTTTGTTAATAAATATACAAGCTTTTGAGTTCAACAACATAGTGAAGAAACATCCTTGGGCTCAACTCAAAGTAACCTCAAGTTTTAGGATTCAACTGTCAGCTGTTTTTTTGTTATCTGTGAGCCCAAAAAAAAGAGACCGAGGCCCGGATATTCAAACTGCGCCAGGCTGTGGCGCAAGCCTGGGCGCAGCGAGTGGGGCGGTGGGGCTCAGTGGGCAGGTGGGGAGGGGGGTACACTAGACCACCAGGGTGGTAGGGGTCTATTCTGTGTTACGGATGCCCGCAATCGGGCGGCGATTAATCCAATGGACCACCAGGGATATTGGAGGGGGGGACTATAGTGATACCCTGACTGGCACATAGAGGTCCACTGGACCACCAGGGATATTGGGGATTTCACTCCAGGATGCCCGCGATGGGGCATGGGGGCGCCGCCAGGTGCGGCAGGAACTCGGGTGGCCACTGCAGGTGACAGCTGCCGTGTTGGCCGCCCTGTCGGCACGGCAGCTCACCTGTGGGTGGCCATCACTTTCTTTTTTTTTGGTTTAACTTTGTGCAGGTGCAGGTAAGGGTTGCGATGATGACTCTGCACATCCCGGCTGAATATCGGGCTGTGCAGGTTATGCATGGGCATGCCTCCCTACCTGTGCCTGCATACATATTGATGTGTTCAAGCATCGGGATTTGTGCGGGCACTTTTCCTTTGAATATCGCACTAGGGGACAGAGTGGGTTGCACATGGCGCAACACTGTTGCGCCATGTGCAACCCTTTTGAATATCTGGGCCCATGTGTCCCAGCATGTGAGTGGAACAGCCCTGGAGCAGAACAGCTGTGCTGGCATCTTAGTCGTAAGGTAGGAACGTAAAGGGATTAAGGGGGAAATTGAGGAATGCTAATAATATCCTATCTAGGGTAAGAGTATAAAGGGGAAAATCAGTAAAGTCTAATTAAAAGCTTAAGGGGAAAGCAAATTAGTAACCTACCTAGGGTACAGCAACAAGGGGTAATCTGAAATAAAATAATAATATATATATATATATATATATATATATATATATATATATATATATATATATATATATATGTGTATATATATATATATATATATATTTATACAATTGAGGGAGTTCAAGCTGACAACAAAACCTTTTATTTTCACCGTAGTGTGATAAATGAAGCTGACATCAGCAGAGTTAAAATAAATGCCGTTTATACATACTCTGCTGACATCAGCATCTGTTATTGTCACTGTGCCCACTAGTCTCCATAGACATCCTGTAAACCCCATTCCCTAATCTACTTTCTACATTCTGATTTACATGTGTAATGATACTCGCATGAAATGTGTGACAAAAATCCATCTGCTCTTTCATGCTTTCCCTGAGACTGCTGCTTGAAACACTGACAAAAACACTGTGTCTCTGATCTCTGTAAAGAAAAAAAATGTTTACGAGTGCTATCAGTGGACTCAGAGTCGGATTAACTGTGCATATGTAAAGTCCTCTGAAAAAATAAAATGATTCTACAAAAAACTTTCTGTCTTTCTCTAGCCGAATTTAAATAATCAACATGCCTATCTGAAGCAAAACTGAATTTTTAAAGTGAAACTGTCTGGCACAAGTGAAACTTTTCTGTTGCATGCAAAGCTGACACAAACCAGAGTAGACAATAACAAAATTAAAGTTACAGTAGCCTAACCAGAACACTCAACCCCTGTAAAAGGCAAAGAAAGAGCCAAAGCATCGCAAACACATAAAAATACAAAACAAAATGGCTGATTAACATACCCTCTGTCCCGGCTCTCCACACAAACTCCCACCTTCTCAGAGACTACAGCCAATCAAGCACCACGTTCACACAAGGACCAACCAATCAACATTCACACATGGACAAAACCACCAATCACAACCCTCATACAAAACCCATTCATGCCCAATCACTCACAGTACCAACACAAACCAGCACAAAGCACAAAAATAAAATAAAAAAATCACAGAGAGCTCCCACCACCATTGTATAAATAGCACACATGATGTGCAGATCGTGTGCTATGGAAAATATTCTTAGTCCTGCAAAGTGAGCTCTGGGTACTCTCACTCATGCCTTCAGCGCTCATGAGTATCCAGAGCTCACTCTGCAGGAGTGAGAATATTTTCCATATCACACTCCTGCCCATCCTGTATTCTCAATTCATACATATATATATATAGAGAGATACACATACACACACATATATATATATATATATATATGTACACACACACACACACATACATATATGTATGAAATCAAGAAACACCCTATCTGGAGTAGGGGAATAAATTATTTTTCAGGTCATACAGGGAGTTGATCTGGAAATGATGGGAGTACTGCAGTGCAGTGGTTGTGGAGCAACAGTCTTCAGGAAGCTCTTCTGGAGACTAAGGTGCTGCCCCATCTGCATGCACCTCTCTGGGCTGAGGTAGGGGACCTCTATGTATTTATTTAAAATCTTGGTAACCAAGATAGGTACACTGAGCCAAGGCTCGTTTCCAGGTGTTACCCAGGGGTACAGGTGTAAACAAGAGGTAGTATGTGTAACATTTCAGAACATAATACTAATAATAATAATTTTATGAATTAAAAGGAGGCTGTCTGCAATAGGAGAGGAGGAGGGTGAGGGGAGAGAGTTTATTGGGTTGTGGAGCAAGCAGGGCAGATGCAGAAGGGAGCCTGTGGGTGGCTGATGTGTTGCTTGAAAGAAAGGAAGGATGAGGAGTTATGAAGTTGCAGAGGAAGATGATACCAGAGGGAGGGGAGCCTGTATGAAAAAAAACAGATTGACCTGTAGAGGTGTGAGGACGAAGGAGGGAGAAAGAGTGAGGGTCCTTGTCATGGAGCTCATAGGAGGAGTGGGCAGCTGGTGACAACTTGGAGGAGAGATAGGGAGGAAGTAGACATAACCAGAATTTTGTTGTGAAAGTTAGGGAATGGGTAGACCACATGAGGGGGAGTGGGAGGAAGGAAAGAGAGGAGTAAAGAATACAGGGATGGGTACGGGGGGGTGTTTGTTGCAAAGCTGCAAAAAGAGTTCAGAAGTGTGTCAAGCTTATAAAGTGAGGGGGTTGGGAATGTTCAGTAGACTATGTCAGTATAGTCAAAAATTGGTAGGATCATTTTTGAGACCAGTTCACGCCAAACATGGAGGGGGAGGCAATTCTTGTTTCAGAAAAGTACTCACAGTTTTGGGCGGTGTTCGGTGCATAGGGAGTTGAAGTGTGCAGTAAAGTCTAGATGGTTGTTGAGCTGAACCCTGAGGTATTTGAAGTCAGACACATAATCAAGTGGGGTCCCATCCAGTGTGGTAAACACTGGTGATAGCGGTGTTCTGGCTAACGTTTGTGCAGTCCTGAAAAGCATGGCAACTGTCTTTTTTGTGTTGACCTTTAAGTGGTTGGCTTGAAACCGTGATAGCACTTTGTTTGGGTCCTGTTGGAGCGTGGCATGGATGGAGGCAGTGGATGGACCCGAAGTAAATAAGATGGAGTCATTCACGTACATTTGGATGATGGAAATTGCGGACACTAAAGGGAGATCATTTATGAATAAGGAAAAAAGGATAGGACACAAAATTTACCCTTGGGGCATGCCAGCATGGATTTGGAGGAGAAAGAGAAAGGGAGTTACCAGCCTGCACTGATGTTGTCTATGTGAGAAGTTTGAGGTGAACCAATTTACTGCGGGGTGGGCCAGCCTGATGAAGTGAAGCTTGTTTAGTAGGAAGGGTGAGAGACAGAATCAAGTGCTTTAGCCAGGTCCACAAAAATCGCAGCTGTGACATGTCCCTGGTCAATGGCAGTTAAAATATCAGTGACCTGCAGTAAGGATGATTTTGTTGAGTGGTATTTTCTAAACCCTGATTGGAAAGGGGAGAGATGACTGGTTGAAGTTAAGAAATTGGACAGCCTAGTGAACACAAGGGACTCCTTCAATTTGGCAAGGGCAGTGAGTAGGAAGATAAGTCTTTTAACAATCACACAGGAGTGTGGTGTGCATATTTATGGAACACATACAAACAGAGGTGAGAAAGAAGTAAGTGCCTCAGCTGGGACTTGAACCCAGGCTGCCTGGAATACCGTTCCAATTGCACTAAGTAGCTGCGCCATTGAGACAACTGGAACCTGGGCTGTCCCAGAGCACATTATTCTTTCTCAAATGCACAACCCAATAGCAACACAAATATTTACTTGTAACAATCACACAGGAGTGTGGTGTGCATATTTATGGAACACATACAAACAGAGGTGAGAAAGAATTTAATGCCTCAGCTGGGACTTGAACCCAGGCCACCCGAAATACCATTCCAATTGTGCTAAACCAATGGCACAAGTAAATATTTGTGTTGCCATTGGGTTGTGCATTTGAGAAAGAGTAACATGCTTGGGGACAACCCAGGTTCCAGTTGTCTCAGTGGTGCAGCTGGTTAGCGCAATTGGAATGGTATTCCAGGCAGCCTAGGTTCAAGTCCCAGCTGAGGCACTTACTTCTTTCTCACCTCTGTTTGTAAGTGTTTCATAAATATGCACACTGCACTCCTGTTTGCTTAGGGGTGGGGAAGGCATTAGGGTTGACAACCCCATGAAAGACCCCACCACTAATTCACCAAGACTCCCAAAACCCTAATGTTTTTTCCTTTTGCTGCTTAGGGGTGGGAAGTTAGGGTTGGAAACCCTAACACCACATTTCCCTGCTTTTGTGGCATTAAGTTGAATCCTAACTGGTACATTAATGCAGTTGTTTGCAAATGATTTCCTTTCTTTTTGAGATACTAGAGTCATATCCTTATTCACACAGGTCCCTTCAGCATCTGCTGAACAGATGCAGTCATGCAGGGCCCTCTGGGCTAGCACCAAGGGAAGACTCCATCTGCCTACTGAAGTGCAGCAACAGGTGTCAAGAATTCATGGGGCTGTCTGGTGGGCCACGGAAGCACAGGTCCCACTGGGCCCTGCGTTTCCATATGGCTGCAGCTACAGATGCACCTGGCAAAAAGTCCCATCTTTCAGCCAAAGTACCAGGCCCTCTGGCACCCACAGGTGCAGAGATGCAAGGCCTTATGCCAAAAGAAACATTCTCTTCTCTACATGGTACTTGGGCTTGTATGGTCAAACCTGCTCTTACCCTTCCTAGGCTGGGGGATGGTGTCACATGATAGTGATGCCCCCCAGCCTTGGTCCATCCAGCAGGGTCACTGAGCTCACCCTCAAACTCAGCTCACCACCAAGGGATCACAAAACACTACCCACTGGGGTAAAAGCTGGTACTACACACAATGTTTCTTAATTGTTATTTTTTTATCCCAAATTTTCAAAATAGTTGTTTTGTGGCTCCCCCTTGTAAAGGTGATATGTGACATTTATAGAATATTGGACTAAACATCATTTTGCACCTCAAGTGTGAAAACACATCTTGTCTAGGATTTTAAAAATGACACATGTCACGTTTATGAGGTGGTATGAAAAATGGCTATGTTGAAAGTTTGGGGTCAAAATATTGAAAATCAGTGAAGTTATAAGTGAGCATTGAAATATTTCAAGATTCACTCATAACTTGGTAATTTGAGCATATTTTTACAGCAAATTTTCAACATAGTATTCTTATTAGCCCACCTCATGAAACTGATAGGTGAACATTTTCAAATCCTGCTACAACCGAAAAATTACCTTTTGGGACTTATTTGAAAAAATCCACCTATCTTATTCATGAGGTCTGGTCCCAAAAAGACCATGCTGAAAATTTGCTGTAAAAATATTATAAAATGTCATTTATGAGTAAAAGTTAAAAACCCACTGAAATACATTAAACCTGACTTACTTTATTTTCTCATGTCGCAGTTGCCAGTTCCAGCAGCAAGACACGTTTTCAATCAAAGAGTGGGTCTACATTATTGGACGTGTCCAGGTGAGTGAGGGTGTGTGAGGGGTTGATGGGTGCTGAGTAGGGTGGGCAGATGAGGGTGTGTGTGGGGGGGTCAGATATGTGAGGGACTGTTTCCTTTTTTTACAGTGTCCTTAAAAAAGAGATCAAGGGACTGTTTTCTTGTTGTTTACAAGTTTGTTGGATCTGTTGCTAGGAATTGGGCACTCCATTGTTGGCTAAACTGTATGGCAGCACCAGGGGTGGGCACCCCAGTGTTGCCACCAATTCATGGTGGGCAGGTATGCTGGTGGGGAGGGGTTTAGCAAGTGGTACCGGTGGTTGTTACCTTGGTCCACTTTTCTATAATTATAATCAGAAAACACAAGAGACGGTTGCCTGAGTTGGGAGGGGGAGGAATGAGAAAGAAGATAGATAGATTTTTATTTATCTATTTTATTTAGTATTTCAGAAATAAACTTTTGAGCAAGATGCTCATTTACAAAGGTTCCACATTAAGAGTACAAGACAAATCCAGAGTTACAAATCACAGAGACAGAATAATGAAAAATTACACAGGCAGTTAGAGAAATCGTGACAATTTGAGTAGCAGAAAAAAAATGCTGCAGTAATCCTCAATGGATACAGACCAGTAATGCGATAACAAGCAGCCTAGAGGCTGGGCATTTGTCAGTACAAAATTTACAATATACATCTTGAGGTAACAAGGCAAGGGAGGTCAGAGGGGGAGGTGGAGGGAGACAAAGAGAGTAGTAGAGTGAGGTGAAGTGTAGGAAGAAGTTGCAGTGTTAGTGGGCACGACAGTGAAAGGTGATTAGAGTAGGGTAACTAACAGGGGACAAAAGGAGCATTATAGGTCATAGCCAAAGAATATGAGATAGGAATTGAGGTAAGGGCAGGGAGCAGTGGGAAGATTGGTGGTAGGAGTGTTGGGGAGTGAAAGTGCTAATCTGGAGAACATGTAGTTCAGTCAGGAGGCAGCTTCTAAAATTAAAATTAATGAACAGATCTAGGATTAAACTAAAGTGAAGGAGAGATTAAAATAAAGTGAAAGGTGGGATGTATAGAGTAAAAGGGGGAGGTCATGTAGATGATAAAGAGAGAGAAAAAAAGAGATTGAGGTCATCATCTCACTGCTGCCACTCAGGCCATGAGCACATCTCCATCTATGGCTGTGGATGTTAAGGAAAGTCCTACTGTTTTCCTACAGAGAACATGGGTAAATGGCTCGTCTCCCTAAACTGGGCAGAGCAGATTTTGGGGTGCCCAGAAAAGGCATTTCTGGAAGTTTTTTTTTTAAAAAACAAACACCAGAATCTAGCTAAATGGGTCCTATGTAGGTAGGTTCAGGTGTTTTTTTTTTTTTTAATAATTATGTTTGTATATTTTCCATGTTTTTTAGTTCAGGGTAAAAAACAAGATAGCAGCCATCACAACCCAAAAACTTGTCAGAAGTAAGTAGTGAAAAAGCAAAAAGATCTCATAACCTAAAATTTTTCAGGTTGTGTCAGAGGGTTATCCAAAAACCCTACTGAGCATACTCAAAAAAAAAAACAACATTTAAAAACTTTTAAATTCTTACAACTGTGGAACTGTTGAAAATGCCTTCATGAAAACTACTGTACCTTGACACAGGTTGCTTCTATTCTGAATGTTTCCCAAAAAATTCGGTTCCATCTAGGCTATAGGTGAGAACAAAAAAAAAAGTGTATTAAGTATAGGAAAAAATGTAGACATTAACGTAAATGCAGCATACTGTATGTGGATCTTAGAAATAGCAAAAAGCATCCATCACAAAACTTTCCACATTTTAAAATCTTTGCTCCTAGATAATGCATGCCAAATTTAGGGACATTTTGTTGAATGCCACCAAAGCTATTAAGGTGCAAAGTTAGAGGTTCAACATAGGAATTCTCGGTCAACCTTAACTATACTGGCACTACTGTGCCAGTATAATATCAATCTGAAGCAGTATTTAATGATTATCTCTAATCAAGTTTTGTATATTGACTGATATGGCATTCCTACCAGTTCACGTATCATTCCATACTGTTCATAATGCTAGAAATAGTGAAACAGATAAACATACAAACAAATATTTCTCAGTATTTCCAGTGATCTAAATCACAGTGTTGCTATCTGAGTTCATTCTGGGGCTTGAGAATCTACTACAGACTCAGTGTCAGAGAATGGAACTGTTGAGAATGCCTTCATGAAAACTACTGTAGCTGTAGGTCACCCTGGAAACAGGAAATAGGACAGCCATAAGAACTGGGGTTGTCTACAGGCCCCCAGATCAGGGGGAGGACATAGACACATTACTGTTAGAAGATATACAAAACATGACAGCAAAAGGGAAGGTTCTGATAATGGGAGACTTCAACATGCTGGATACAGATTGGTCAATACTAGCAGAAACATCTGCCAGAACTAGACAAATGGTGGATTCCCTGCAGGAGGAGGGCCTCAAACAACTGGTACAACAACCCACAAGAGACAAGGCTATCCTAGATCTAGTACTGACTAACAGGGAAGGGATCACAGATCTCCAGGTAGAAGGTCACCTGGGGGCCAGTGACCATCACATGGTATGGTTCAATTTGGCCACTACAACTAAATTATCCCATTCCAAGGCAAAATATGGGACTTCAGAGGAGCTGACTTTGATAAGATGGCCAACAGAGTTAAGCTAGCCCTGGCAAAAAGAAACACAGGTGAGGGGTACAGGCAAGGTGGGCAAGCATTAAGGATGCATACTTGAAGCAACATCCCATTGTGTTAGACAAAAAGGAAGTGCAAAGAAGAAGGAACCCACTTTGGTTCTCAAATACAGTAGCAGAAAAGGCCAGAGCCAAAAGGCTGGCCTTCAGGAAATATAAGGGAACACAGCGGGATGAAGATAGGGAGGCATACCAAACTGCCCTAAGGGAAGCAGGGAAGGCAGTAAGGCAGGCAAAGTCCCAAACTGAGGAAACACTAGCACGGACTGTAAAAGAAGGTGACAAGGCTTTCTATAGATACATTAGTGAAAGGAGAAAGTCCAGAGGGGGTATTATTAAGCTCAAAGGAGAAAAGGGCCGTGTGAGGAGGAGGACCCTGTAAAGGCATCTATCCTAAATAGATACTTTTGCTCAGTATTTACTGAAGAGAAGGTAGGGCTGGGCCCACAACTCAGCACCATGGACACAGGGGGGAGGTAAGTGAGCCCTACTCCCTTCACAAAAGAAAGGGTCCTACAAGAGCTTGCTAAGCTCAGGGTGGACAAGGCAATGGGACCTGATGGCATACATCCCAGGGTACTAAAGGAGCTAAGGGTGGAGCTAGCAGAGCCATTAGCAGAACTGTTTAGTGAGTCTTTTAGCACAGGAGAGGTCCCAGAAGACTGGATAAGGGTTCATGTGATCCCGCTCCACAAGAGTGGTAGCAGAGAGGAGACAGGGAACTACAGACCAGTCAGTCTTACTTCAGTAGTGGGCAAGATTATGGAGGCACTCCTTAAGGAAAGGATAGTGCAACACCTGGAATCCATAGGAGCACAGGATCCAAGACAGCATGGGTTTACAAAAGGAAGATCCTGTCAAACTAATCTCCTAGATTTCTTTGACTGGTAAACCAGAGTGGTGGACCAAGGGGGAGCAGTTGATGTCATCTACCTTGACTTCAGCAAAGCTTTCGACACTGTTCCACACAGAAGATTGATAAATAAGTTGGGTAGGCTCAGGGTGAGTCAGAAGTTGGTCAACAGGGTGGCAAACTGGTTGACGGGCAAAAAACAGAGAGTGGTGGTAAATGGTATGCAGTCAGAAGAGATGCAAGTCACAAGTGGGATACCTCAGGGATCAGTCCTGGGGCCAGTCTTCTTCCATATCTTCATTAGTGACATTGCAGATGGACTAGAGGGTAAGGCTTGTCCGTTTGCAGATGACACCAAGATCTGCAACAGAGTAGATGATCCAGATGGGGTGGGCAGAATGAGAAGAGATCTGGATAAACTAGCAAAATAGTCAGAAGAGTGGCAACTGGGATTTAATGCAAAGAAGTGCAAGATCATGCACATAGGAAAGAGAAACCCTGAAACTACCTATAGGCCGGGAGGGAAGTTGCTGACAGTCACAAAGGAAGAAAGAGACTTGGGCATCATCATCACCGATGACCTGAAATCATCAAAGCAGACCACTAAAGCAGTAGATAAGGCTAGGGGGATGTTAGGGTGTATTAGTAGGGGTATCACAAGTCATAAGAGGGAGGTAATAATCCCTTTTTACAAGACACTGGTTAGGCCCCATCTAGAGTACTGCGTGCAGTACTGGAGGCCACACCTTCACAAGGACATTAACCAAATTGAGGCAGTCCAGAGAAGGACGACCAAAATGGTGCAGGAACTGCATCAAAAGACATATGAGGACAGATTAATGGAGCTCAATATGTATACCCTAGAGCAAAGGAAGGAGAGAGGTGATATGATCGAAACATTCAAACACCTTAAGGGCATTAACAAGGTGAAAGAGTCTAACATGTTTCAGTATAAGAAAAATAGCAGGGCAAGAGGACACAGCATGAGATTAGAGGAATGCCGATTAAGGGGTAATGTGAAGAAGTTCTTTTTCACAGAAAGGGTGGTGGATGCATGGAATGGCCTACCTCAGGAAGTGGTGGCTATGAATACAATGCAGGGCTTCAAACAGGCATGGGATAGGCATAAGGGAGCAATACAGATGAGTATGAATAGATAGGCCACTGACAGAGCAAAGGCTGATGACACATTTATAAGGTAGAAAAAGAAATGGGCAGACTGGATGGGCCTTGTGGTCCTTATCTGCCATCAACTTCTATGTTTCTATGTAATGTCAGAGTCTTAGTCTACTTACGACATTTCATTCCATGCCACATCACCATCCATTGCACCTTCTTGACATCTATCCTTTCATTCTTGCTTGTCTTGCCTTCTGCCCAGTAGAAATTCTTTAATTTGGTCTGAGTTGAATAACTTCATATACGTTATGACTGTGACACCCCCACAGCGAAACCTGCACATCAACAACAACCTGTTCGACACCCACACTGCCAAATGGGTTGTTGCATTGATGTGTCCACACACCGACACCCAGTGTTGGCTGCTCTCTCCTGACATCTGCCCCCCTGGAGTTGATAATCCTAAAGTCCGGGGGGGGGGGCTGAGAAATTTGTTTCACCATGGCTTGGTAGATCCGAATAACTTACACTGTATCAGTAGATCTTTTCCATGTTGATGTGACTTCAAGACTTCATTTAAAAACATGAATTATACAATGGGGTAAATGAAATAGCCTAAATCCTGCATCGTGGTTGTCTGACTGGCACCTTTTCCCCATTGTAAATCCTACAGTTTACCGACAGGAAAAGGTGCCAGTCACCTGTGAGCTGCATTAGGATCTCCCCTGAAATCACTTTGACAATGACAAACACGAGTTAGAAAGATGGCAAAAATCTCCGCTTGTTAGTGGCCAAGAACTCAAGCCACCGAACACTCACTATCTTCACCAACAGCAGTATTACCCCCAAAATACAAAATCAAAATCCCACATCACCACTAAAGGGAAACTCCCACTGCAACTGTCACACTAAACCAAAATAAGTTACAGAAACACTCCGAAAACAAAACGGCGCACCAAATCAAAGTTCATAAAACTGTTCCTCCATAGCTGCTTCCAACATCAACATGAAACTGGCACGTTAGATTCTCCAGAGAAGCACAACTGGGACTTTCAAATGTCCCTTTTCAACAGGCAGAACAAGACCATTTTACTTCTAAAACAAATATACTGCACTGCAAGTATAAGCTGTACCTCCAATGGAATGCCGGGCAAATTCAAACTGTGGCTTTCTCTCCTGTTCATCGCTATTTCTCTGATACTCTCTTCTGTGGAGGTGGTCACTGCAGGCAACAGCTCCAGTAAGTAACTCACCCCATTACACTGCTGCTACCTCCCTGGTCCTAATGAAGAACTCGCAGCTCTAGATAATAAATTATAAAGCTGTAAAACTGTAAAGCCATAAAGCCAGGTGCCCTGGTGTGGTTAGTAATCTACATACACAGCATTAGGCATCTCAGCCACTCTGTTCTGACATACCCTGCTTGCTGAACTGCTGCTCGTAGCTCCACATTAGCATCACATCTTTGTGAATAAAAAACCCCACAAATCTTTGACACTCTCAGCAATTAGATTTTTGCCCACTTCTAACTCGGGCAACCTGTCAACCAGGCTCACTCAAATTCACACTGATCAGATCCCTTAACAAATCTGAGCTGCTCACAGCTGACTTGTAACTTGTCCCACACTCAATAAAAGAATAACTGGCAGCAGACCCCGTCCCCCAGTAATATAAAGCAGCCCCTTACTAAAGTAACGGAAAATAAAAAAGAGAAAATAAATAATCTCCAGATTCACTGGCAGCAATCCTATCACAAAATGGGCATGACATGATGTTCCCTCTTAATCTACTCTACCTAGCAACAGGGAACAATTTTTTTCTGGCACAACAATATAGTAAAAAATATATATTTAAAGTGAGAAAAAATATATATTTTTCTTCAATTTTTTCTTTAAAAACTGAAGGGGCTATTAAATAATTGTAATATACCACTCCAGGATGTGGGTTAATGCTAGAATTTACAATGCCTGGTGTGTTTTGCTCACTCAGCCTGTGGCCTTGTGACCAAATAACACACCAGACATTGTAAATCCTAGCATAACCCACACCCTGTTGTGGTATATTGCTTAAGTAACTACCCTAACAATTCCAGTGTTAGCCTTTTTTTGAAGGTAATTCCTTTGAAAAGGGTTAACTTTTGAGCTGTTAGAGCTACAATCTTCTTTTGTTTTTCATGAAAACTTGGAGTCAGGCCAACGTACACCAGATCTGATATATCGATACTGTTTAAAAGTATATCATTATAGTTTAAATTGTGTCAATACAGGTTTAAATGTATATCAATACAGTTTTGAAAGTATATTGATACAGTTTAACAGTACGTTGATTTAGGGCTGTGTGATATTAAACTTCTGTTGGCTGTATTTTGCTGAAAGTCAGATTTTCACTTTTGCGAAATTTTGGAATGCACTTAGGCAACTTTTGTGGACATTCTGAATTAGAACAGTGGAATGAATGTATGAATTGTGGATTAATGTATTAAACTGTTGAAAGAAATTCCACAGAACTGATCACTGTCTGTGGTCAGTTCTGCGGAATTTCTTTCTGCAGTTTAATACATTAATCCACAGTTCATACATTCATTTCACAGCTCAGTGAGTCACTGAAGTGTGGAATGAATGTATGTATGAACTGTGAATTAATGTATTAAACTGCAGAAAGAAATTCCGCAGTCCTGATCACTGAACTATGTAATAATTACATGTATTGTGGATTAATGTATTAAACTGCAGAATTGAGTTCCTCAGAACTGTCATTACACAGTTCATGTGTATTATTCCACAATTCCACCAGAAAATTCCATGGAACAGGGCAAAAATTTGCCAAACAGATTTGGAAGATTCTGATTTCACTAAAGGCAGACATGCAGAACATTTTGCAAAATTTATGAAATTTCATGAAAGTTTCAGAAAAGTGGAATTCGCAACTTCAGCCCAGCTCTAATATAGTTGTAAATATATTGATATGGTTATTTCCTGACATTTTTAAGAAAACAATTTAAAAAAAAATAGTTTCAACTTTTTCTGATTTTTGGTTCACATTGACACCCCAAAAATAACACTTGGGCAGTTTTCATAACCCTAACCCATTTGCAAAGTACTACAATTGCCTTACATTTTTTTTTAAATTTAATGTTCTGTAATCCAGTATCTTCTTTGAAGGTGAAAGCTTTGGAAGATAATTAAAGGAAGATTACCTGCTGGTACGTTTACAGATTCCACACAGTTTTCTTTCAAAAACTCTCTCAAAGAAACGTAGAATTAAGTGAGTTTGGAAGGCCAACTAGCCTTAAATTGCCATGGGGAGAGTGTTCTCCATATTTTAAACCTTTCTCCTCATTAGCAACACATTCCTGAGTATGTGTAATAGAGCCTAAAGAAACAATTTTACCTTCATTTTTACTTTCTGAAACTATCAATGCAATCTCTTTTTTCACATTATTCATAAGTATCTCAGTTGTTGTGCTTTGTGAGATGAGTGTCAGTTTTCTGTCTGAGAATCAGCATGGTCATACATAGCATCTTTATATTATTACATGACTGAGAGAGTTAATTTAGCCAAGCACAAATGTTTTCTGCACAAGCTGCCTTGCATGTCTTTCGGCTTTGCTTCTGATGGAGGTTACAAGATATCAATGCCTCTAAATGAGAAGGTATTGTGCATGTCCAGTAGATCTACTTGCACTAGAGGACAATGTAGAGATGACTGGGTATTGAACAGTAAATTTGCAATGACTTCTAGAGACACAGAGAGGTATGGTTGGTGCCTATACACCATAGGGCAGATGGCTTTGGGGCCATGGTAGTTCACTGGGGTCTGACATGCATCATTCAAACAGTGCAGTAACTCCACATTCCAACAACAAAGTGCCAAGGTACTGCCCACCAGGAAAGTAATAAATAACACAACCCAACTTACCATTAGCCAATAAACAGTAATTGCCTGCCATAACCCACAAACAATATACACTGTAGCACAATAACGCAGCAGGACACAAATGAGTAATACAGATAGGAATTATATTTATTGCAGCAAAACAGGAACACAGTAACAGGGATCTGGAAAGAGAAAATGAGGGTAAACCAAGTTAACAAATAATAGTAAACACATTTGGATTTGAATCCCATCACCCTCCACGAAACAGTCTCCAAACACTGTTCCAAGAACTCAGTTCTTAACAGTCCCCTCTCTCTGGTGCATCAGAATATCCTGAAGCCCATTCTGGGAGCTCCCACTGTCTATGTGTATAATATGATGTAATAGGTTGCAGGCCTAGTGGTTTAGAGTGGTGTGGTACTGATATTTACTGGGAGAACATGGGTCCTTAATCACAGTCCTGACTAAAGCAAGTTAGATTAAGCAAACGTTTTTGAAGTAGCTAAGGTATCCTGTGCCTGGGCACTTCTAAGATTTTTCAGGTCTGTCACAATCTAACAAACTACTGTAGATCCTTAACTGTCTAAAAGAGTCACAGTACCAGTCCTTGGTCTGACCTCACAACCTCTATGAAGAAACAATTTCTGTGTCACATCTTCCATGTGGATTCTGTAGCAGCCTTGGCCAAAGGTGCAACTGACCTAGTGTGCCTCTGATAGTGAAGGTTGTGGGCTGTGAAGACTATGTTGAAACTACTGGGTGGTCCTCTTTACCCCACAGGGATCTTTTCTTCACTTATCTAAGAGCACATAGTCTGTTAGTGAAGGCCTTGGTGACAGATCATTCCAGAAGAACAAATCTCTGCAGCAGGATATAGAAAAACAGCCTTGCTTCTCTCATATAGAACTGGAGCATTTGCAAGGCATCCCCTGTTCTGATGGTTGAAGTCCAGGGGAAGCACTTCAGCCCCAGTCTCTGAAACAGTCTCTGAGTATCAGACAGGGACTCTGGTGCCTTAGGTCACCCCTAAGGCTGAGCTTAAATCTCTTCTCTCTCTTCCTCTCAGGCAGGTCTCACTATGGTGCTGGAAGCTGCAGACATCAGAAATATCAAGCTATTGTGTCTATTGGCTGAAACTGTCATATGGGGAAAAGGATGCCTACTATTGGTCCATTTGTTGTGCCCTTTCTGTATTGCATTTTGGAGCCTCTGCCACTTAGTCTGCAGGCCACATGACTCTCATTGACTGGCAACATCATGTGAGCCCAGGCTGCCATCCAATTGATTCTGTTTCCTGGGCACTTTCTGATGATGCCTACACCCTGTTGCAGTTCTCTGGGGGCTGAAGTGATCAAAGATGGTGCTTCCCCTGCCTTAGGATTTGTTGATTTTTGTTACTCAGTGTGGCTTCTGGCCATTTTCATACTGCCCTGGGGAACCAACAAACAAAAAGTATTTCTCTTTTGTGTGCCCCCACCTGCAGTGTCAATTGGGATGGGCAGGTGTGTTGGGAGCATCTTTGAGTGCTCTGCTTCTATTCTCAGTGTTTTTTGTCCATGGATCCCTGTTTACCAGCTGCTAGCAGGTAGTCAAAAGTTATTCTTAAATGCTGGTCCTCACAGCAGATGTAGGGGCCATTATAAAATGGGTGCCAAAAATTCTGTATTCTGATTTGTCAAAACAGGTCACCTGACCATTGATTAATCCCCTGCAAACCCAGTTACCTTGCCGCACTACAAAATCCTGAGTGACAACAATGTAAAGTGACCTTTTCAGATCACTCCACCAGAGAAACATAAAAAACTACACATATGGCATCCTCATTAGGACAAATCCACCTAGTGGGGAACTACAACTATGGCATTCTCAGAAGGACAAACACATTCGGTGGAAGAACAATTTCATTACAAATGCATGTAAACAGTGTTTCTTTTTATATTTATTTAGGTAAACCTCTAAACTAAAGTTGCCCATTTTATAAAGGGATTAACCCACTCTAGAGCATGGGTTTACTGAGCATTAATCTACACCTGGGTGGTTGAAGTTACTTGGTCTGTGGCCTCATGCCTCACAACCCCCGGCATGGATTAATGCTCAGTAAACCCATGCTCTGTCATTGGTTAATTCCGCCATCTTGTCCCGTATCGGTGTTGCAATGGCCGCAGTCCTAGTGATGTGCCAGTCATGTGCTTGAAGAAGAGTAGCCTCCTGTCCCTTCTGTTCCCAGTCCCCAAATGCAGTCCAGGTAGAACTGGGAATGAAGAACAGCTTGAAGGGGAGGGTTTGGGCAGCTGCTACTGGGCCTCTGGACAGGGAGCAAGGTATGCTTTCTGGGGGTTAGCCAATTTATTCTGGGGGGCCAGATGATTCATTTCAAATTTAAGGGCCCAAGCAATTTAAATTCAATGTAGGGGCATAAGGGCAAATGTAGGTAAAGCAATCTGGAATTAAGCAAGCAGTTTAAGCCAATTGTTAAATCACAGAAGAGGCATATACTACCTTATGAGTATATGCTGAGTGAGACATTGGCAAGTGGTCTCAGCAGCAAACTGGCATGAGGCAAATGGGAGTTGGATGAAGCAAAGAGAAACTGGCTACTTGGGAGCTGGGCAGAGGGGTAGAGTGCCAGGTGGATAACATTTTTTTTTAATTAGAAACAAGACAGAATGGAAATTGGGACCATTGCATTGCATCTTGTGTATTGCATGCAAGACAGAGTGGAGACTGGGACCATTGCAGTGCATCTGGTGTATTGTATGGAAGATAGAGTCAAAATTGGGGCCATTGCAGTGCATCGGGTGTATTGCATGCAAGATAGAATGGAAACTGGGACCATTGCAGTGCCTCTTGTGGATTGCATGGAATGCACATTTTAATGGCTATGCTGTAGCTGTGAATGGGTTTTGCTGCAACTACTGCAAGTTGATTGCCGCTTTTAATGCCAAGGTTGGCACTGTTGAGAGGCAGCTAGCAACACTCCTGGATACAGGGGTGGGAATGTCGTGGGCAAGGACACAAGTGAGGGGGACCAGAAAGATAGGTCCAGGTGTTAGAGCTAAGGAATGAGTTAGAGTAGGCAAGAGGGTATAAAGACATGTTCATGAGGTTAGGCAAAGCCTACCACCAGTGGACATTCACAACTGGAGGCAGTATAGCGTAGTGGTTAAGGGCACTGAGCTGCAGACCTGGAAACCTAGGTTTGAATCCCATCAGCCCCCACTTGCATACCGTGTGACCCTGACAAAGTCACTTAACTTCCATGTGCTCCCAGGTCACACCTGTAAACAAGCTTTCAGCTTAGCGTGCCTTTCCTGGTTAAACAATTTCCCCCAAAACTAGTACCAGCCACTGGCAGGGATGGTGGAGGGTGACCAGAAGGTGGTAGTGGCTACTGTTGGGGGCTCAAGTGCAAGGGCTTCCACAGTATAGGAGGGTCCAGAAGTGGCAGCGAGTCAGGGTAGGAAAAATGTTATAGTGATAGGGGACTGTATAGTGAGGTTTGATAGCCAGGTGGGTGGACACTGGAGCTGTGTGGACTGCTTGGTAATTTGAGTACCTGTTTGTACACATGATGGTGAGAATGAACAGGCTTTTAATGGAGCGGGAAGAAGACCTGACCATCATTGTACATGTTGGCACCAATGACATAGGCAGAGGCAGACCAGAGGTCTGGCAACATAGACTTAGGGAACTAGGCAGTAGCATTAGGAGAAGCACCTCCAAGATAGTATTCTCTGCAATACTATCAGTTCCACATGCAGGGCTAGTAGAGCAGCAGGAGATTAGGCAGTTGAATGTGTGGCTAAGGGTTTGGTGCAGGGAGGAAGGGTTAGGTTCCCAGCACACTAGAAGGCATTTGGGGAAAAGAGAAGCCTGAATTCTATGGACAGGCTTCACCTGAAACTAGATGGACTGGGGATATTTGCCCAAAAGATAGCGTGGTAGGGGAGTGGAGACTTTGGGATAGGTAGAGGTAAGTGTGGGAGAACCCCCTTTCCCCTGCCAAATAAAGGACATAGATAGGTCAGCTGTAAGAAGCCCAAACCAAGGCAGAAGATCAGCACAGACTATTGTTGCATGACAGTGAGTGTGCAAAGCACAAGAAACAAAATGGATGAGCTGGAAGGTGACATGCATGAGACAAACTATAATGTTGTAGGACTCACAGAGATATGCTAGAAGGAGAAGTAAGCTGAGATACAATATAAGGGTTGTGTTATTTATTTTTTGATTTCTTGGATTACAATACCTATGAGTCAGAGATTCTTTTACACAGATTCCATGTCAAAACATTTGAACAAAAAAGTACATACAAAGAACAGTGACGAGTCCAGGTTACATTGTTAACAAGCATACATGTTACAGACAGTACCATGTAACAAAAATTAGGGTAGGTAATTGTTCATTAAGTAGCAAATGATGTTACTTGTGGCAATCATACGGTGGGAGTTGGCTGGTCTGCAGGCAGGGATGGGCAGCCAGAGGTTGGCTTTGTTGGCTAGGAGGAACAGCTAATGAACTGCGTAGTCATCAGGGTGTAGACCCTGGTACAGCAAGGAGGGTGGCAGTCCTTGGAATAACAGGGCGGCAGGGAGAGTGGGGATGGGCAGACAGGCTAGATGCGGAGTGGGGGTAATGGGGCAGAGAAGGGAGTGGAGGGGAGGGACAGAACACAAGAGTAGGCAGACAGGCCGGTATAGAGAGTGGAGCGATAGGGTAGGGAAGGGAAAAGAGGGGAAGGACAGATAGGTTAGGCTGGGGGCTACGCAGGGCAGTCACAGTGGCTGTTTGTGACCAGGTGTTGTCTAAGGAGAAGCTTGAAAGGACCTAGCTTGGGTACTTCTAGGTTATCTAAAGAGAGACCATTTAGCAAGTTGGGAGCCTGGAAGCTAATGGATCGCTGGGCTTGCGATGTGCAGCAGAAGGGGACTTTGAAGGCTTGTCTTGTTGCACTTCTAGTGCTATGAGAGTGGGGGGCACTTGTGAGAAGGTGCTGGGAGCTGGCTGGAGTTAGGCCTATGCTGATTTTCTTCATGTATAAGCAGGTATGATACTTGAGCCTGTCTCTGAGGTTCAGTCAGTTCATACTGGAGTATACGTTGCATGTGTGAGTGCGGTTATGAGCACCTAAGACCAGGTGACATGAGGTGACTGCGCTCACTCTCTTAAGAGCCATGACATTGGCAGCATCATAAATGACTAGCCCATAGTCCACAATTGAGAGTATGGAGCTGGTAACTGCAGTTGGGAGCGCTTCCTGGATCATGCTGCTTCTATGCCTATATAGGACCCATAATCTACAATTAATCACCTTGGAGACTGCATTGACATGTTCAGTGAAGGACAAAGTGCTTTTGAGTGTGACCCCGAGGTATTTAAAGGTCTGGACCTGTTTTATGGGGGCATTTATGTTGTTGAGGATGATTAGTGGGGCCGATTTTAGAGTATTATGGGAGCCAGCGAAAAGTGTGGACTTCATTTTTTTATAGTTCAAGATCAGTTTGTGTTACGCAAACCATTCTTCAACAGCTGTGAAACTGTTTTGAAGGTTAATAGTTAGGGAAAGTGGGTTTGAATGACTGGAGAATAACACAGCATCATCCACATAAAGGAGTAGATCACCAGAGCATGCTTGAGAGAGGGAGTTCAGAAAGAGGCTGAATAATAGGGGCCCCAGAATGGAGCCTTGGGGAACACCTGAGCGGACAGGTCAACTGGAAGATAGGGCTTCACTAATTTTTACCTGTTGGGATCTATCTTCTAGGTAGTTTTTGAACCAACCAAGAGTCTCAGAGGAGGTTTCAGTAGTAACGAGGGAGTCTATACCGAGAGAGTGATTCACCATATCAAAGGTATTAGTGACCCCACTAAGTGACCATGGTCAAGGGGTTTGTGAATAAAGTTAATATGTTCTAGCAGAGCAGAGATGGTGCTGTGATTTTGTTCTGAAGCCATGCTGCCCTAGGCATTGTATGTATGTTTGGACAGGTACTCCAAGAGTTGGTCAGCAACTATCCGTTCACGGGCTTTTGGGGGGGGGATGGAGATCAGACGGTAGTTAGAGAGAAGGGCTCTATCACCACTCTTATGGATAGGGGTGACTACTGCAGCTTTCCAGTGGGAAGTAAATTGCCCTAGACAGAGTGACAGATTCAGTATTTTTGTGAGGGGCATTAGGACCGCGTCCCGAGTCAGGTGTAGTAGCTTCAAGTCTAGTGAGTCACTGCTAAAGCGGGATTTGCCGAGGACCTTAAGAAAGTATTTTTTCACTGAACTAGGGGAGACTGTTTTAAAGTTAACAGGTGGGTTATTTGTTGAGGGGCCCGTGTCCTTGAGGTCTGATGGGGGGTGTAGGAAGGTCGAAGAAGTCTGGAGGGGAGCACCCACTGAGGTCTGTGAAGGCAGAGTTAAAAGTGTTAGCTATCTACAGTGGGTCTTGTATGGTTATCCCATCAATGCTAAGTGGTGGTGGTAGGGGGGGTGGGGGTTGCTGGGCTTACCAGTAAGTTCTTTTAGGTTTTCCCAAAACTTCCTGCTGTCACCCCAGGAATTGGAGAGCATCCTTGTAATTTGCTCTTTTGGATTGCCTGATGGCTTGGGTACAGAAGTTTCTGGCCATTCTGTACTGTTGTCAGTGGTTTTGATTTCCTGTGGCCCTAGCCTTGTGCCAAAGCTGGTCCCTGTCGGCCGTACAACTGGGTTGTGGGATAAAGTCTCTTCAGAAGGGACAGGGAGGGTCAGAGGGGTGGAGCGGGTGTTTTGTATGTAAAGGATTGGATGGAAACAAACAACAAAGAGAAAGTGAGGAGGATGTCAGTCCAACAGAAAGCCTGTGGCTGAAATCAGAATCCATAAGAGACAAAAAGACAGTACTAGGACTTTGCTATAGACTGCTAGGTAATATAGCAGAACAGGATTGGAAGTTTGCCAACAAAATTAAAAGGGCAACAACTATGGGTCTCACTGATCTCATTGGGGATTTGTATCTACCTGGCATTGACTGGGAGTTGAAAAGTGCCCAAGGGTAAGTAGGGATGTCTTTCTTGTTAATCGTGAAGGATTTTGTCTTTTTAAGCATGTCAGGCATGGGACAAGTGGAGATGTGGTTCATAATCTGCTAGATGATATGCTCAGTGCAGTAAAGGTAGGGGAGCAGTGGCTGTAATTGGACTGAATTTAAGGTGATAGACTGAAGATAAATAATACCGGTATACTAAGTGTTAGAGTAGATAATTTTGATTAGCTGAAAGAGAGAGCTGTGGCTAGTTTGATGACTATATGATTGAATGGGAGGACTTATGCCAAGTGGAATGGCCTGAAGGAAAATAACAGAGGCATTGACTAGATGTTTCTCATGTGCAATAGGGACACAGAGGGCTTGATGGAGGCCTTCATCGCTGTACAAGTAATCTCAGGGGAATTTAAGGGATTAAAAAGGTAGTATGATACCTGAAAGGATTCAGGTGACAAAGCAGTGGAAGTGTGTGTGTGTGTATGTGTATAGAAACACAGAAACACAGAAATTTGTCAGCAGAAAAGGACCCATTGGCCCATCCAGTCTGCACAATACCCCCTTCCTCGTCCCGTATATCTTACCCCCTCCATTCCATGCCATTTGAACTTTTATTTAGCCCCATGTAGTTGTCCCAAGCCCTCTTGAATTTGCTCACCGAATCTAACCCCACCACCCATTCTGGCAGCCTATTCCAAGGACCAACCACTCTCTCAGTGAATAACTTCCCCCTTGCATTTCCTCCAAATCTGCCCCCTCCAGCTTGAATGTGTGTCCCCTAGTTGATTTGTTTTCACTCATCCTGAATATGCTACCCTTCCTCACCTTGTTTATTCCCCTCAGATATTTGAAGGTTTCTACCATATCCCTCCTTTCCCTCCTCATCTCTAGTATGTACAGGTTTAGTTCCTCTAGCCTCTCCTCATTTGACCTCCTCTGGAGCCCCTGAACCATCTTGGTTGCCATTCTCTGGACCCTTTCCAACTTGTCTTTGTCACCCTGCAAGTGAGGCCTCCAGAGCTGGATCCCGTATTCCAGATGTGGTCTGACTATAGTTTTGTATAGTGGCATGATTACCTCCTTCTTCCTACTTGTAAAGCCCGTCCCTATGCATGCCAACATTCTGTTAGCCTTCCCTATCACTTTATTGCTTTGGTTTTCCACCTTCAGGTTATGCAAAATGATAATCAATCAATTAATCAATTTATTGGAAAGCAAAATTGAGAGCAAGCTGTCATTTACAATTGCATCCAACACAAAGTGACAATAAAGGACAAAATAATAACATACATACATATATAGGCAAATAATATAAAAACAGTTATACACATACAATGAATAAAAAGATTCAATTGTTATAAAAAAATCAAGTAGATACAAAGCAGTACATTAAGAAGAAGCATTCAGGAGAAGCAGATAATCCCCAGGTACCTTTCCTGCTCAGTTTCCCCAAGTTCCTCCTCCTAGCCAGTATTTTGCCCTTGGGTTTTGACTCCCTACATGCATAATCTTGCATTTTTTTGCATTCAATTGTAATTGCCACTTTCCTGACCACTCCTCCAGCTTGACCAGGTCCTCCCTCATTTTTTCCACCCTCCCATTGTGTCCACCCTGTTACAAATCTTCGTGTTATCTATGAACAGACATACCTTCCCATTCAGGCCTTATGAAATGTCCCCAATGTATATATTAATTAGTATAGAACCTAACACAGACCCTTGAGGAACCCCACTTGACACCCTTCCCTCTGTGGAGTGTACCCCATTTGCCACCACCCTCTGAGTTCTACCCTCCTGCCAATTTTCCACCCAGTTTACTATTTTGCTCCCCACCCCTAAGCTACCCAACTTGTTTATTAGTCTCCTGTGAGGGATGGTGCCGAAGGCCTTTCTGAGGTCTAGATAGGCCCCATCCATCACCCCTCCTGATCACATATCTCCGTCACTCCATCAAAGAATTCAATCAGGTTGGTCTGACATAACCTACCCCTTGTGAACCCATGCTGGTTTTCTTCTATGAGCTCCTCCTCCCTCAGATATTGTGCCAGCCTTTCCTTTATAAGTGCCTCCATCAGCTTATACACAACCAAGGTAAGGCTAACCAGATGATAGTTGCCCGGTTCTTCCTTCCCTCCCCCTCTATGCAGTTGTTTCCAATCCCCCAAGATGCTCCCCTTGTCTAGAGAAAGATTAAATAACTTTGTGAGTGGTGCCGCTAGCTCCTCCCTTAACTATATACAGTATAACCTCATTTATCTGAATGTGCTGGGGGACAATACAATTGTTTGGATAAATGGGGTTTTGGATAAGTGAGGGAACTTTAAAATTAAGCCTAATAAGCTGGAAGACACACCACAGTTTTGGATAACTGAGAGTTTTGGATAATTGAGGTTTGGATAACTGGGGTTTTACTATATACAGTGTATATATATATATATATATATATATATATATATATATATATATATAAAATGGCTCGGTAGCGCCGGTATAGTTAGGGTTGAGGGCACACGTCTCTGTTAAAACCAAATTTTTGAATTTTAATAACTTTGTAACCATTCAACAGATTTGCATGAAATGTTGAATGCATAAGCTCTTAGGGTAGGTCTCTTGATGTGGCAAATTTCGTGTGAATCCTTTGTGTGGTTTTTGAGATAAAGAGTGCCAAAAATCCCTAAATGTTGTATGTGTTTTTTGCTGTTTCTTTGTCCACCTGTATCTCAGAAATGGTTTTAGGTTGTGGTCTGACATTTTTAGAGTAGAAAGCCTTTGTCTCACAGATGTGCCTGTTGAAGGTTTGGTGAAAAAATATTGAAGTGTTTAAAAGTTATTACATTTTCCATGTTCCTATTATTTCTTATGGGAAAAGTTAGATGTTCTGCAGGAAAATACTTTTGTTTTTGCAGGAGCTACTGTATTTTCGCAGCTGGGTCACATAGTGTTGCAGGGAGCCTATTTTGCAGTGCTCTGTTGTGTCCGCCATCTTGTTTTCCAGTTAGCGAGAGGTAGAAAATAAAGAAAACGTAAAAATAAGTGAAATACTAAGAAGACACATCAGAACTTAACTAAACTGGACCCGTTTAACTACATTCTGATGTTTGTCTTTAAAAATTGTGGCCAGAAACACCTTTTCTGGGCACATACAATATAGGGTGCTGAGGTTAGCGAGAGGACCATTTCTGCCACACTCTCTGTATGAGAACAGAGGGATTTTCTTGACTTCTGCAGCCGCAGCTGGGACTCATGCTGCCGGCTGCAGTTTGTGCTGTGAGCCACCCTTCTTTGGTGTGTCTACTGATAGGACCCACTCGCGGATCGCTGTCTTCCATGAAGTGGATGTTTATGTGCGAAAATAGGTATACAGTAGCTTATTTTCACACATACCACATTTTCAGACATGAAATATCCACTTACAGTCAATCATGCACATGACTTAAGACATTTCATTAGTAAAGAAAAAACACCCTCTCAGTTGTAGTTCCTCTGTGGTTCAGAGGACAAAGCACAGGAATGGGAGACCTAAGTGTCCTGGGATTGAAACCACCCTTTCCTTAGTTGTTTATTTTTTATCTTTCTTTTATTTCAGGACTACTGGACCAGTAGGACCACTTTGTTTTTGAAAATAGATTGATTTCTGCAGGACCCACAATGAAAGCAAGGAAAGAAAAAAAATGAGGAAAGAATGCCTTCGAACTGAGAACCCTTGTGTCTTACAGTCCTGTGCCTTGTCCTGTACAACACAGGACAAGTACAGGTAAAGGGTGTTTTTTTTGTTGCTTGCACGCATGTGCAAGAAACATAGTGCCATCATCCGAGTTTTTGGAGGTGTGGCACCCATCTTCCAATTCAGTCAGTGAGTTTGCAGGCGCAGCCGCAGTTCTCCAATGACTGCTGCAGCTGTCTATGACAGCAGTCGAAATGCAGTGGCATACAGTTGAAAGGGAGAGCTCCGCTTTAGTGAGCAGAGCCCCCCACACACATGCAAGCATGCATATTGCGTGCTGATGCACCTCCCCCACGCACTCACTGTATGGCCGACGGGTGCCTAATCCTCGTCGGCTCGCCTCCCCAAAGCTTTCAGGTGCCACGCTGAGAGCCCACCCCAGCATGGCAAATCTTGTTATAGTCGACGGGGTGCCCAATCCCCGCCAGCTCCAGCCCCCAAACAGCCTTTCCAGCTGCCACAGTGGGAGCCCACCCCAGCATGGCTAATGTCCCACGTCTGCCTTAATTAAAAAAAAAAACCTGTAAATAAAAAACGGTCCTCGCAGTCTCCCTGCCCCACCCGCACCCACCCACTGTGCACCCTGCATCCCCACACCTCACCCCATACTTACTCCGGAGCTCAGTGCGGCGATCATCGGTGGACTGGGAACACGTCTGCACTCTTCAAAGCCGACCGTGAACTGAGGAAATGCCGGTAAGCTGTATAATGGAATAAATAGGGTTTTTTCAACTTTGTTGCATATCTCAGGCATTTTTGGGAATTTTGGGCCCACATTTTCAACATGGGGTTTTTGGGACCCCTCCTCATGAATTCTTGTACTGTCATGGCGTTAATCAGGCCCGAAGGGTGATTTTGTGGTCACTGCGTGAAATCACCTTTCAGGACCGATTAACAAAATGACACTGCCAGTGTTCATAAAATGGGCTGTCAAAAAGCCTATGTTGAAAATTTGGTTAAACAATACCTAAAAATGACTGTTTTACGAGCGCTCGTTGCGCAGTTTCTACGCACGCTCATAAGTTCACAAATTTTCAATATTTTCACTCCAGATTTTCAACATTGCCATGTTACCACACCTCCTCATGAGCAGTACAGCTGTCATTTTTCACATCTTGCCCAAAACGTGTTTCCGCCCATATAGTGCACAATGGCGCAGTCAGTGTGCGAAATCCATGTATGGGACACATTAAGAATATCACCATGACACTGTTCATGAGCAGAGATCTTAAAATGGCTATGTTGAAAATTTGGTGAAAACATTCCTAAAAATGACTGTTTTACGAACGCGCGTTGCGCAATTCCTATGCACGCTCATAAGTTCACAAATTTTCAATATTTTCACTCCAGATTTTCAACATTGCCATTTTACCACACCTCCTTATGAGCAGTACAGCTGTCATTTTTCACATCCTGCCCAAAATGTGTTTCCGTCCATGTAACGCACAATGGCGCAGTCGGTGTGCAAAATCAATGTATGGGACACATTAGGAAAATCACAGTGACACTGTTCATGAGCAGAGGTCTTAAAATGGCTATGTTGAAAATTTGGTGAAAACATTCCTAAAAATGACTGTTTTACGAGCGTGCGTTACGCAGTTCCTACGCACGCTCGTAAGTTCACGAATTTTCAATATTTACACTCCAATGACTTCCAAATACCTAAATAGCACATACAAGCAAGCAACATTCGGCATTGACAAATGCTTGTTTCTTTAGTTATGTATTCTGTCAGTGTTGTGCATGGCTTGATCACAAGTGGATGTTTATGTGTGAAAATGTGGTATGTGCGAAAATAGGTATAGGTTATTTTCGCACATACCACATTTTTGAACATGAAATATCCACTTGTGATTAAGCATGGACATGACCACCAGATTTCATTAGTAAAGAAAAAAACACCCTCTCAACTGTAGTTCCTCTGCTGTATAATAAATGTCAATGACGCTTTAAACTTATATTCATAACTTGTATTTTTTCACCAGATTTTCAACATGGGCTTTTTGCCACCCCCCCCCCATGAACACTGGCACTGTCATTTTGTTAATTGGGCCCAGAAAATGATTTCACAGTCACTGTGTGAAATCGCCTTTCATGACTGAGTAATACAATTTCACCACCAGTTTTTGTGAGGTGGGTTCCCAAAATGGGCATGTTAAAAATTTGGTGACAAAATTCCTAAAAATGGCCAAGTTATGAGATTCAGTTGAACTATTTCTACCCACATGCATAACTTTGGTAATTTTTAATATTTTGAGTCCACATTTTCAACATAGCCATTTTTTCACACCATCTCATAAACAGTACAGCAGTCATTTTTCACATCCTGCCCGAAACATGTTTTTGCACCTGTGGTGTAAAATGGTGTTTTGGTATGGATTTTAAAATTTTCACCTACAGGGTTACTGATGTGGGGTCATAAGAAGACTATGTTCAAAATTTGGGGTCTAAATATGAAAAAATGCCAAAGTTATGACCATTCATTGCAATTTCGCTAAGCCCCCTCGTAACTTCTGAAATTATAAATATTTTGACTCCAGATTTTCAACATAGCCATCTTATCACCTAGCCTGATGTATGTCACAGCTGTCATTTTCCAAACCCTGCCCAAAATGTGTTTTTGCACCTGTGGCGCAGAATGGCATTGCAATTGCACAGAGTTAGGTTTTGGCATGGATTCAAAATTGTTCTGTACCGGGGTAAATGAGGTGGGGTAATTTATTTATTTATTTAACAGACTTTAGGATTACAACCTGTGAGTTAGGGACTCATTTACAAAGGCTCCACATCAGAAAAACAAACATAAACACTTAATACATATAGACATAGTATGGCAGCTAAAGGTTACCATTCTTTTAGTTATACAATATTGCAGAATCAAGATCAGCTACACATTGCCTTGAACGTGTTACCAAGAGCTGTATTTTACAGTTTTCAAGAGAACAATAGGTTTGCTGATAGAGGGAGGGGAGTCACAGAATTGATATTTACAGCGAAGTAGAGAATTAGACAGATACCTTGTGAGTGCAGCCAAAGGAGGCATTTTTAATAGGTAATGCTTGGTAGCCCTATCAGTAGGAGCTTAGTGGTGGGGTGGTCCTGTAAAATGATAGATAGATGACCCAGCACTAGCTGGTACATTGGCAGTGCCGTGAAGTGAGAATGTGCTCTTTGAGGGCTGACTTGAAAGGTCCTAATTTGGAGATGGAGGAGACATCAGAGGGGAGTTCATTGTACCAGGCTGGGGCCCTGTGTGGGAATGACCTTTGGGCTAAGGAGGTTCTAACCCTTGGGATGGACCACACCTGTTGGTTGGCAGTGTGAATGTTCACCAAGGTGTGGGAGGATAGGAGAGAGGCAGAAACTCCCAAGGGGGGTAAGCCCCAGGTATATTTTCTTTGTGAGGAGGCATGTTTGATAAAATAGCCTTTCATCCAGGGTAAAGAGATTTGTCAGGGCATTTAGGGTACAGGTATGGGTACGCTTGTCTGCCCTGGTGAGGAGTCTGCATGCTTTGTTTATGGCAAGGTGGATTTTATTAAGAGCTGTGTGGTCAGCAGCCGAGTAGATAGCCCATACTCGACTAGGGAGAGGACTGAGGAGGTGACAGCCAGATTAAGGGCTTCTGGAGGTAAGCAATCCTTGTGCCAATACAATAGGCCTATACAGACATTTATGGCTGATGATAGAGTGTCAATGTGTGAATGGAAGGAGAGGCTGGAATCAAATGTAAGGTCCAAGTATTTATATGTATGGTTCTGTTCTAGAGGAAGGAGAGAGTGGGAGAGGATTGTTAGCTGTGCATTCTTGGCCTTATTCTGTCGATGGGCAAAGAGCATAGTCTTTGTCTTTTTTACATTGACCACAAGTCTTTGGTCTATGAACCAGTTTTCAATCTGGTTAAATGCATGTTGGAGGGAGGACTGCAATACTGTGGGATCTGGGTGTGAGGCAAAAAGAACTGCATTGTCCGCAATGAGTAGTAGGTTGCCGGAGCAGGAATTGGGCAAGGTGTTTAGGTAGATACTGAATAATAGAGGGCCGAGGATGGAGCCCTGGGGAACCCCAGAGCAGACTGGCAGGGTGGTTGAGAGGGTGTTGTTTATTTTGACACATTGTGATCTAGCTGTGAGGTAACTGGTAAACCAGAAGACGGGTCCTTGGGACAGACCTATGTGGTGGAGTGTGCTTAAGAGTAAGGGGTGGGAGACTGTATCAAAGGCCTTTGACAGGTCAATGAAGACAGCTCCAGCTAGGTGTTTTCTATCCAGAGCAGAGTGAATAAAATTAGAGAACTCATTGAGAGCCGTAGTTGTACTGTGCCCAGATAGGAAGCCATGCTGTTCTCTGCAAAGTAGGTTATGAGCAAGTAGGTACTCAGTGAGTTGGGTGGCTATAATTTTTTTGAGGACTTTCAAGAGTGGTGGGAGAATGGATATGGGATGGTAGTTATTGGGGGAGGTGCTGTCACCACTCTTCAGTATTGGGGTGACTGTGGCAGTCTTCCAGGCTGCTGGGAACTGCCCCAGACATAGGGAGCGGTTAATGAGGTCAGTCAGTGGGGAGAGGACTGTATCTAGTACTAGATGTAGGATTCTCATATCAAAAGAATCTTTGCAATAGCAAGAGCCACTGAGTGCTTTCATGAGATAAGGCCTTGCTTCATTCATAGAGATCACCCTGAGATGGAAGGGGGGATGCTGGGTATTTAGGGGCAGGATTGCAGGAGTGGGGTCGAAGAAGTTATTTGGGAGTACTGCACTAAGGTCAGAGAATGATGAGTTGATGCAGCTGGCGATGGCCAGTGGGTCAGTGGTAGGGACATTGTTGACAGTTAGTGGGGAGGGGAGCAGGGATTTGCCCTTGAGTTCCTTGATATTGTCCCAGAACAACTGAGCATTCCCCCAGGAGGAGGAGGGAAGGGTTGATTTGTAGTAGCCTGATTTGGCCTGTTTAATGGCCAAAGTGCATCTGTTACGAGCCGCTTTATGGGCTTGCCTGTCCGCTTGCGTGCCAGATGGGACTGCTTCATGCCAGAGATCATCTCTGTGCTTTAGCTGTTGGAGCAGTGCAGGCATGACTCAGGGGGCATTACGTGTCTTGGATTGCATTTTTGCTAGTGGGGCATAGATGTCACATGCTTTATTAAAAGAACAGATGAAATAATCAAGGGCTTCATCTATAGTAGGGGCCCTGGAGATGAGGGATCAGTCCCATTGAGTTAAGTATTTTCTTAGTTTTGTGAGGCCTCCGGGTCGGAGATGACGCTGGGCAATATAGTTTGGTTTGGGTTTCTGCTGAAGACACGACCAGGAAAAAAGGATGGGTGAGTGATCGCTTAGGGAGTCTGCAAGGACCACCAGGTCAGAGATTCTGTGGGGATGGTTGGTGAGGAGAAGGTCAATCAGGGTACTAGAGCCATTAGTGGGGCTCACCCCGGCAGGTTGGCTGATCAGCTGGGTCAGGTCCAGTGCAACAAAGGTGTCCTTGGCGTGGGAAGCCGAACTGACAAGCTACTTCACATTAAAGTCTCCAACTATGATGTGTTCTGTTTTGGGGTGAAGCAGGAGATGTAATTAGCAAGGGATTGTATAGCAGGAGCTTGGTTTCTTGGGGGGACATATGTGACAGTAAGAATTACAGGGGCTCTGGAGGGATCTGGAGTAAGTTTTAATGATAAGGCTTGGGCACCATGGTCTAATGGAGGTATTGGAAGGGCTTAGCATATCATGGAGTCACGGACGTACACAGCACACCCCCCCCACCACGTTTGCCCATTCTGTCGGCTCTGTGAAGGGTGAAGCCAGGGAGGGCAACCAAAGAGTCAGTGTTTTTTGGAGAACCAGGTTTCTGTCAGTGCTAGCACATCTGGCTGATGTTGCAGTATCCAGCAATGGAGACCTGCTGTCTTTTTGGTTAAGCTGCAAATGTTCATTGCAGCTATTATAAGCCCGTGGTGCGATAAGCTAGGGCTGGGCGAGATGGGGCCTGGGTTAGGATGAACATTTCTGGAAATTAGTAGGAGTATGGCAAAGACTCAAAGACTCTGAGGAGAGCAAATGATTGTTGCCTTATTGTCAAGGATAGCTGCTGCCTAGTTATAGTGCCGGTAGTACAAGGGATGGCCAGGGTGATAAGTGTTGGAAAAGATAGGAATGTGATCCAGCATGGAGGTTGATGGTGGCACGTGACTGCAGGGAGATATGTTGGGGGGGATGGGGGATGCAAGAGAGGTAGTGGCAGTGTGGGTGGCAGTCGATGGTGGTTCGTAATAAGATGGCTATGCTGACAATCTGGTCACTTTTGTCCTATAAATGAAAGTGCAAGGCCTGGGGGGCCCTGTGCTTCCAAAGTTACATACATATACACATCTATGGAGGGATGGGAGTACAGTGCCCTCCACAGACAAATAAGGATATGATTACACTATCTGAAAAGTAAGAAAATTCATTAATCCTAGTTAATGCATTGTTAGGGTTAGTGACAAAAGTAGGAATGTGGTATTAGGGTTTCCAACCCTAACATCCAGCCCCACCTGCACAAACCTACAGGAGCCGGGGGGGGGGAGGCTTGATGTTGTCAGCCCTAACACTCACCCTATTCTCCTATACTGTACCCATCTCAGCTTATTTACTCATGGAATGGGGTGAGCATTAGGGCTTGATGACCCCAAGCCACACCTTCAGTGCCTGCAGATGTGTGCTGGGTTTTAAGGGTTGGAAACCATAACACATTTCCCTACTTTTGTCACTTTAACCATAACTGATGCATTAACAGAGCTTTTTGCAATGATATATATATATATATATATATATACACATAGAGCTATGCATACATATTTACATACATACATAGACACACACACATATATATATATTTATAGATACATATATTCATTGCAAAAACTCTGTTGATGCATTAATTGGGGTTGTTTCCACAGTGACAAAAGTGTGGAAATGCAATGTTAGGGTTACCAGACCCTGACCCTCCAACCACCCCACCCCCCCATCCTTCACAGACCAACAGATGCTGAGGTGTGCCATGGGGTCATGTGTCCCAACTCTCACCCCATTCCATATGTAAACAAGTTGACATGCTACAGTAAAGGGCAGTGGGGTGAGAGGCAACATGACCCCATGGCACATCTTGGCATCTGTTGGTCTGTGGAGGATGGAGGGGTGGGGTGGTTAGGAGGTCAGGGCCTGGTAACCCTAACATTGCATTTCCACACTTTTGCCACTGTGGAAACAACCCCAACTGATGCATTGTCAGAGTTTTTTGTGATGAATTTTCCTTCTTTTTGAGAAAGTGTAATATAAATAGTAAATGGTATGTATTGGTGGGAGCGCAGGGCCCTTCAGGCTCCACGTTGCCACCAAGCTGCCTATGTCTGTGTAATGATATGTGTTTGTGGAAGCGGGCTCGCGCTCCCACTTACAGATAAGCACGGAGCCATACAGCAGCCCTGTAGGGCAAGGAAGCCTTGTAACATTAATTTGCCCATATCTGGTGAACCGTAGCAGCTAGTAAAAAAACTGAAGTGTGGTTGTAATCATGAGAGTGACTAGTTCTCTCAACGTGAGTTGACCAAATCTGTATCATGCATTGTGTCCGAGATAGGGGCAGCAAAATGTACTGTGAATATGAAGTTTGTGGACGTAATAGTGGTCTTCGGACATGAAAATGAGCATTGGAACAGTAAATTGCAAATATTTCAGGAACCGTACAAGGTAGAAAAAAACTGAAATTTCATGGGTTTCAGGATTTTCCAACCTAGTGCTGAATTGGACTAAGAATTTTTGTGATGAAAAGTCCTTATCTCGAACTATTTTCAAAATACGGGTCCCGAAAGGCGTCACGGAAGTCACAATGTTATCTTATGGGAAAATTTCTGAACTTCGGAATGCTGTAACTGTGTGCCCCTGTAATATTTTCACACCAAACTACCAAAAGGCACATCTGTGGGACCTGGACATGCTACCCTGCAAATTTCAGCCCAAAGGACCCAACCATTTTGTTGCAGGAGGGTGAAAAAGATTTGCAGTAATTTTGAGCATCCTTTGGCAAATTACTGCAAATCACTTAAAGTTTCATAAATAAATCATGAAAAATTTGCATTTACAAAAGTATTTTGTGAAAGTATTTTCAGAAAAGTTTAAAATGCATTTTGGGGGTTTAACCCCCAAAGAAAGATATGGCTAGCACCATCAGGACCCGACTAGGTAAACACTACAGCCAGTGTTTACCTAGAAGGTCCCAATTTTAAATGCCAGGCATTTTTCTGTGTCACTAACTGTAAACAAGATGGCTGACTCATGAAAAACGGCCTCTCATGAAAGTTTCCTGATTTTTGTTAACTTTTCCCATTGACTATAATGGGAAAATTGTTTTTTGAATAACTTTTGAATAGTTTAATATTGTTTCACCAAATCTTTGAAAGACACATTGGTGACCAAGGCTGCATCTCCCCTGAAGTTTTCAGACTGAACAGACAAACCATGTGGGCTGTGGTTGTGAGCAAAGAAAAACACAGAAAGTCCCTTTTTTAGTATTTTTTGGCGTTCTGTAGCTCTGCAACCATGCATCTGACCATAACGCAGCTTGCCAGATCCCAAGACCTATAATGCCAGACCATGCATGCAAAATTTCAGGCAAATCCGTCATACAGTGGCAACGTTATTAAGGTGAAAATCTGAGGTTTTGCATTAAAGTGGCTACTCAACCCTAACTATAGTGGCACTACCGTGCTACTATAATATATGTAATAGATAATCCACTGTAAGGTTAGCGGTCATACTCTGATATATGCATGTCTTGGTGTGCGTTGTGATACACAAGGCTACAAAATAGATACCCCACATCCTACAATGGGGTATCTATCTTATAAAAAGGCTAAAATGTTTTTGGAGGGGGGTGAAAGTGCAGACATGCGGTCACGCTCTGATATATGCACAGTCATGAGATGTGCTTCAGCCAACCAGCAGAGAGAGTATTTTCCTACCAGTTTATAAATATATATATATATATATATATATATATATATATATATATATATATATGTATATGGGATACATTATGGGCACAAGTGTGATGTGGAAAATATTTTCACGCCTCTAGAGTGACCTCTGAATACTAATGAGTGGCAATGCCACGAGTGAGGTTTCAGAGGTCACTGTACAGGACTGAACATATTTCTTATATCACACAAGTGCACATCATGTATCCTATTTATGCAATGGGGGCCTCATTGTTGCAAAATGTACAGTTTGCATGGCTTGCACGGGTTTAGTGCAAATGTAATAAACGGCACTTATTTTAACTCTGCTGATGTCATCAGGATTTATTTCACTGCGGTGAAAATAACTTGTTTTATCTCACTGGAATATGTCTCACCCCATTGTATAAATATATTTATGCAACGGGGGTGAGGATAAAAAGTGGCAAATAACACCAGTATTTTTGGCTGGTCAGACCTACAGTGAGAATATCGCATTTATCCTCACTGTAGGTCATTTATCCTCACTGTAGCTAATAACCAGGCACTATCTGCACTTCAGCACAACTGCTCACAAAGGTTTTAATTGGTGGTAGCTGGCAGCATGAGCAGCACAATCAGAATGCACCTGCTCACTTGCATTCCAACTCCCATTGTCAGTTTGATTTTTCTCCAGCAGCACACAGAACAGTTTCATTTTCTCCCTTGTTCTTTCACTGTAACTTACTTAAAAAAAATTAACTTTCAGCTTCACACAATATTAATCACCATTTCCCCTAAAGGTCCAAAATACCAGACAAAACACACTGAATTATTTTCATTGTAACCCCCACCCCACGTTCTTTTACTTCAAATATTAAATAAAAACTTTTAGCCTCACAAAAAACATTCACTTCCTTCAAACCCCAGCACACAAGAAAGCAATCAACTCTCTCTTTTTTTACTCATACCACTCTCCCTAGCAGCACAACAGCACAGCTTCCTGACGCAAAAGTTCAGTTTTACGGAACACAACGCTCAGTCATCCGGAAACAAAAATAAATAAATAAAGACATACCTATTTTAAAAAAATGAAAATTACACCGATAAAAAAACTTGGCCCATTGCATAAATGGAACATACCATGCCCCATCAAAAATATCTCAGATATTTTCCCCTCGAGCAGTTTGACCTATGGCATCACTCGTGGCTTCGCCACCTGTGATGTCAAAGGTCAAACTGCACTTGGGAAAAATGTCAGAGATATTTTTTAATGGGGCATTGCATATCCTTCTATATATATATATAGATATTCTACTGGAATATTGTTGATATTTTTGTTTGAGTGCCAATTGACCCGATAACATCATGTGGTGAAGCCATGATTTATGTTATCGGGTCAACTGGCACGAGAACAAAAAATATGGACAATATTTCCAGTAGGGGGGTTGCGTATTCCATTTATGCCATACCTCCAAAAAATTGTAAAAAATGTAAAAGAAATCTATAAATGAAACATTATTCATTTTGTAGGTATTTTTGTCCTGGTCAACTTTATTCACAAAGTACCATGCTATTTTTCATTTTAAAGTTATATGCATCTGTTTGTTGCAAAAAGTGAAAAAATTTAATTTTCTGCAGTTTCTTTGCTAATTATAAAAAAACTAAAAGGTATATATCAATGAAACACCACTCATTTTGTAGATATTTTTGTGGTGAACAACTTTCATGCTCATAGTACCATGCTATCGTTTTTCATTTTAAAGTTATTCGCATTTGTTTGTCGAAAAGTAAAATAAAATAGCATTTTCTGCTGTTTTCTTGTTTATTATATAAAAAATAAAAGTTAGTCATAAATAAAACACCACTCATTTTATAGATATTTTTGTGCTGAATAACTTTCGTGCTCGCAGTACCATGCTATCATTTTGCATTTTAAAGTTATTCACATTTGTTCATCGAAAAAAGTGAAAAAAAATTCACTTTTTTTGTTGTTTTTCAGCTAATTATATAAAAAATTAAAAGTTACCCATAAATGAAAAAAACTCATTTTGTAGATATGTTTGTGCTGAACAACTTTCGTGCTCACAGTAGCAGGGTATCATTTTTTGTTTTAAAGTTATTTGCATTTGAACACAGTTACTACTGCTACTGCAGCTAAATATGCAAATGAGTTCCGAATGAGACAATCTCTACCTACTGTGTAGATAAATGTACCTACAGTGAGGATAAATGCAATATCCTCACTGTAGGTCTGACCACCCTGAGAATATCGAAAATATTTGCCTTTTTTTATCCTCACAGGTATGGCATAAATATATATATATTCTTTGCAAAAAACTTAATTAATGCATCAGTTAGGGTGAATGCCACAGTGACAAAAGCAGGGACATGAGGCGTTAGGGTTTCAAACCATAATGCCCCACTCCCAGGCTTCCCACTCCTACCACCACACCCCCATTCCCCACCCTCCACATACCAACAGGCATTGTGGTGTGCCATTGGGTCATCAGGCCCAACTCTCACCCCATTCCACATGTAAACAAGATGACACACTACAGTACAGGACAATGGGGTGAATGTTAGGCCTGATGACCCAATGGCACACCGTGATGTCTGTTGGTGTATGGATGGTGGGGGATGGGGTGGGGTGGTAGGGGTGGGAACCCTGGGGGTGGGGCGTTAGGGTTGGAAACCCTAATGTCTCATTTCCCTGCTTCTGTCGCTGTGGTATTCACCCTAACAAATGCATTAGTGAAGTTTTTTTCAAAGAATTTCCCTTCTTTTTCAGATAGTATAATTCTATCTTCATTTTACTGTGGGAACGCAGGGTCCTTCGAACCCTATACTCCCATCCCTCCATTGAGATTGTACAACAGTGTCCATATGTCATGGTGGGAGCGCAGGGTCCTTTGGACCCTTCGCTCACATCCCTCCATTGAGATAGTACAACAGTATCCATATGTCATGGTGGGCATCCCTCCATCGAGATAGTATAACAGTGTCCATATGTCATGGTGGGAGTGCAGGATCCTTCAGAACCTGTGCTCCCATCCCTCCATCAAGATAGTACAACAGTATCCATATATCATGGTGGGCATCCCTCCATCCAGACAGCACAACAGTGTCCATATGTGATGGTGAGAGTGCAGGGTCCTTTGGACCCTGTATTCCCATCCCTCCACAGATGCACATACTGTATGTATCTAGCTGTGGAAACACAGAGGTCTCAGGCCCCTGCACTTCCATGCATTAAGTTATGAGCAGGCGTACCAAAATTGCAACACATAGTTGTAACTGTGCCATCTTAAATAATTGTCATCCCAAATATTCAGAATAACCTTATAACCTCACCACATGTACCCAGCACAGAAAACTTTAAAATCCCTGTCGACATGTAATTTCGCACAACTCTAATACCATTTTTGCACCACAGGTGTGGCTAAACATTTTTGAGAGGATTTGAAAAATGACAGCTGTACTATTCATGAGGTGGTGTGAAAAAATGGCAATGCTGAAAATCTGAAATGAAAATATTAAAGATTAGGCGAGGATTATGAGTGTGTACAAACTGGCGCACACTCGTAACCTAATCATTTTTAGATTTTTTCACCAAATTTGCAACATAGGCTTTTTGGAAACCTACCTCATGAACACTGGCACTATTGTTTCATGAATCAGTCCCAAAAGTTGATTTCATGCAGTGACCCCAAAATCACCTTTTGGGACTGAGAAATGAAATGACAGTGCCAGTGTTCATGGGGTAGGGTCCCAAGAATTCCTTGTTGAAAATTTGGGGCCAAAATTCCAAAACATGGCTGATATCAACCTAAGTTGAACCCCCGATTGAGTCCCATTATATGGCTTACCTTGGTTTCTTCAGTTTGAGATTGGAGTTTGAAGAGTGCAGAAATGTCCCGCTCCACAGAAGATCATGTCTGCTGACCTCCAGAGGGTAAGTATGGGTGAGGGGGTGTGGGGAGATGGTACACAGAGGAGGGTGGGATGGGGACAAGATGAAGGACTGTTTTTTTATTATGGGGTAAAAAGAGACTATGGGGGATGGTTTTCTTCATTTACAGGGATAAAACAATTGGCACACTGGGGTGGGCTCCCAGTGTGCCATATGAGTTGGGTGGTATACATAATGCTGACAGGGGGATTGGGCACCCCCATCAGCAATGGAAGTGGGCTGGGGGAGGCTTCTGACACCGAGAGTAGACATCCCGGTGTCAAACTTTTTTTTTAAAGGCCATTAATCTGGCACACTGGGATGGGTTCCCAGTGTGCCAAAGTGTTGGGGGAGGGGAATTAACATTGACACGAGGTTTGGCACCCGATGTTGGTAGACGGGCGGGATATTAGTTTGATGGTGATCCGTATTGATCGGTGGACCTCAATGCAGGATTCTGCATCCAATAAGAGACATTGGGGACAGTTTTTTTAAAAAGGTCATTAATCTGGCACACTGGAGTGGGCTCCCAGTGTACCACAATGTTGGTGGAGGGGGGGGGGATGCACACTGACATGGGGATTTGGCACCCCAATGTCGGTAGATGGGCAGGACACTAGTTTGATGCAGGATCCTATGTTGATCGCAAATTTCAATGCAGAATTTTGCATCCAATAGACATTTGGGGACAGGTTTATTAAAAAAAGACTATTAATCTGGCACACTGGGGTGGGCTGCTGGTGTGCCACAGTGTTGGAGGTGGGTGATGCACACTGACACGAGGATTGTGCACCCAGATGTGGGTAGACGAGCGGGATACTAGTTTGATGCAGGATCCTGCATTGATCGCAAATTTCAATGCAGGATTCTACATTCAATAAGAGACATTGGGGGACAGTTTTTCTTTTTTCACAGGCTTCCAAATAATGTCTAGCACACTGGAGTGGGCTCCCAGTGTGCCAAGTATGTAAGTGTGTGTATGTGTGTGTGCGGGGGATACATACTGACATGGGGATTGGGCACCCCATGTTGGTGGAAACAAGTGGGTCTTCCTTGACTCTGCAGCCAGCAGCATGAGTTCCAGCTGCAGCTGCAGAAGTCAAGAAAATACTGCTCTTCTCATGCCAAAAATTAATAATAAATATGGTGAAATGACCTTTTGTATGAAAATCATAAATCTTTGGGCCCCAATAGATCCGGAAAGAAAGCAGATCCAAAAAATCTAAACATTTTATTAAATCTACTGATAGTGGATTGACAATTAGATGTAAGTGTAATGGATGAAATATCGTTATTAAAGAACAATTATATTTTAGGAACTGTTTATAGAGGTTTTCCTTAGTAATTTAGGAATTATAGCCATGATATAATATGAATGTTTGATGTGGTGTCTTGTATGGGGGTATATGTAAAAATTATATGATGTTGTATGACTATTATATTAAATGCTGATTTTTGGACTTTTGTGTAAAATTTTGTCAAATTTTGTAACTTTTTTAAACTGAAGTAAATAGGTCCATCTTGAAAAGGGGTCTTTGACCCAATGATGTAAACCAACTCTACCTGTATAAAAATAAACTTTTACTTACTTACTTACTATACAGATAATGGCTTGCAAGCCTCTGTGTAAGCAAGCACCAGAGAAAAAAACTTGCTTGGGGCCAGCTTAAACCACAAAAAAAAAAAATCAGAATACACCTAGAGGGGTTCTGTTTAGCTGTTTTCTGATTTTTTTGTGTTTAAAAGGTTCAGTACTTCAACATCCTTGCTAATCGACAAAACAAGATGGTGGCCTCAACACAGCTCAATCGATCACAGAACTGTGAACTGTGTGAAAAATACCAGCATTCTTTGTGAAAAGAAGCTGTTATTTTTCACATAGTACTCCTATTATTCGAAAAATAAGCTGGTATTTTTTGCACAATACTGTACTCCTATTGTACAGTATTCTGAGTAACAAGCTTCCTGAATTAGTGGCCTTGATGGAGGAGGAACATCTGGATATTGTGGCAGTCACAGAAACATGGTACACACAAAACCATGACTGGGACATAAACATACCAAGATACACTATCTACAGGAGGGACAGGGAGGGTAAAAGAGGAGGAGGAGTAGCTCTTTACATAAGGGAAGGAATAAAAGCAACAGAACAAAAGGGTAAACAGGGAGGAGAAGAAGCACTGTGGGTAAATTTGGAGACAGGCAATGGCACCACAATCCGCACAGGGGTTGTATACAGACCTCCTTCTCAGGGGGAGGAAATGGACAAGGAAATGATAGAAAGTATACTTAGAATGGCAGAAAAAGGGGAGATATTGCTGATGGGTGATCTGAATATGCCAGATGTTAACTGGAGTGCAGTTGCAGCAGCCACTTCGAAGAGTGGAGTTATTCTAGATGCCCTATAGGGGGCATGCCTTAGACAACTAGTATTGGAGCCCACTCGAGAGGGAGCAATCTTAGACCTGGTTCTCTCAAATGGAGATGGAGAGAGGATCACAGATGTAGAAGTGGGTAGCCATCTGGGAACTAGCAACCATTGAACAGTATGGTTCACAATAAACACAGCAATAGAGTCAAGCCATACAAAGGCAAAAGTACTGGACTTTAGGAGGGCTGACTTTGCCAAAATGGGTGAGTGCCTAAGGAATGCACTAGCGAATGGGCAGGAAGGAGGGGTGGAAGAACAATGGGGAATAATAAAAACTGCCATCACAGAGGTAATGAGCCTTTGTGTGAAGCAAATAAAACAAACGATGTAAGAAACCACTATGGTTCTCAAAGGAAGTGGCAGTGAAGGTTCAAGAGAAAAAGAAAGCATTCAGGAAGTACAAGGAATCGCAGAAGGAGCAGGACAGAGAACTGTATCAGTTAAAGCAAAAGGAGGCTGGGAAGGCAGTCAGAACAGCAAAGGCCCAAACCGAGGAAAAGATAGCCAACTCAGTTAAGAAGGGGGATAAAACCTTTTATAGGTACATCAGGAAGCGAAGGAAGACCAAGGGAGGGATAGTGAGGCTTAATAAAGGGGAGGGAGGGTGGGCAGAGGGAGACTGTGAAAAGGCAGAAATACTAAACAAATATTTTTGCTCAGTATTTACAAATGAAGAGGGGGAGGTACCTAAAACAAACAGTAGAAACACTCTGGATACAGAAGTTGATACCAGCTCATTTACAGAAGAAAGGGTTATGAAAGAACTCTTAAAACTGAAGGTGGACAAAGCAATAGGGCCTGATGGGATTCATCCCAGAATTCTAAAAGAACTAAGGGTAGAACTAGTGACACCACTGACTACCCTCTTTAACAAATCATGGGAGGATGGAGTGGTACCCAAGGACTGGAGGAGAGCAGATGTGATTCCCCTTCACAAAAGTGGGAGCAAGGCAGAAGCAGGAAACTACAGACCTGTTAGTTTAACCTCAATGATAGGGAAAATGATGTAATCACTTCTGAAGGAAAGAACTGTCGAGTATCTAGAGGCCAGAGGGGCACAGAACCCAAGGCAGCATGGATTCACAGTGGGAAGGTCATACCAGACGAATCTGATAGATTTCTTTGACTGGGTGACCAAAGTAGTAGATCAGGGAGGGGCTGTGGACATGGCCTACCTAGACTTTAGCAAGGCATTTGACACAGTCCCACACAAAAGATTAATATACAAGTTAGCCAGCCTGGGAGTGGGTCCCAAGATGACAGCCTGGGCAAAGAATTGGCTGGAGAATAGGACACAGAGAGTAATAGTAAATGGAGTCCACTCTGAAGAAAGGGGGGTTACTAGTGGGGTACCGCAGGGTTCAGTATTAGGACCGGTCCTCTTCAATGTCTTTATAAGCGACATTGCAGAGGGACTGGAAGGAAAAGTATGTCTCTTTGCAGATGACACAAAGATCTGCAACAGAGTTGATGCACAAGGTGGGTGGAAAGGATGAGAAGGACTTGGCAAGGTTAGAGGAATGGTCAAATGTATGGCAGCTTAGATTCAATGCTAAGAAGTGCAAGGTAATGCACCTGGGAAACAAAAACCCAGGGGAAGAGTACACAATGGGGGGTGAGATACTAACAACAACAAAAATGGAAAGGGACCTGGGGTAGTCATATCAGATGACCTAAAGGTGGGCAAGCAATGTGAGAGGGCAGCAAGGAGGGCTGGGGAGATACTGGGATGCATAGGGAGAGGCATCACCAGTAGAAAACAGGAAGTTATTATGCCTCTGTACAGACAGCTGGTCAGACCCCATCTGGAGTACTGCGTGCAGTTCTGGAGACCCAATTTCCGCAAAGACATAGACAGGATGGAAGCTGTCCAGAGGAGGGCAACTAAAATGGTGCAGGGTCTGCACCGGAAGACATATGAAGAGAGACTTAAAGAGCTTAATATGTATAGCCTCGAGGAAAGGAGGGAGAGGGGGGACATGATAGAAACTTTCAAGTACCTCAAGGGAATCAACAAAGTCCAAGAGGGTAGCATCTTTCAAAATAAGAGGTGTGCAAGAACAAGAGGGCACAATTTGAAGATAGAGGGGGCGGCTCAGAGGTAACTTAAGGAAGTATTTTTTCACAGAGAGGGTTGTGGATGCATGGAACGGCCTTCTGGAGGAGGTTGTGGAGTCAAAAACAGTGGTGGAATTCAAGCATGCATGGGACAGTCATAAGGCAATTCTAGGGCATGGGGTAGGAAGAAGTAGGCTGCTGGTTAACTAGGATCTGCAGCTTATCCATTAGGTAGGGAAATGGGCAGACTGGGTGGGCCAAGCGGTCCTTATCTGCCATCAAATTCTATGTTTCTATGTTTCTATTGTGCAAAAAATATATTTTTCGTGCCTGACATATAAATTTTCCCATAGGAAACAATGGGGAAAATTGAAAACATCATAATATTTGAATGGATTAATATTTTTTCACCAAATCTTCAAAAGGCACATCTGTTACCAAAAGGTTTTCTATCCTGAAAATTTCAGGCCACAACATAAGATTCCAGAGATACAGACGAGCAAAGAAATGTAAAAAAAAAAAGATTTTTTTTTATATCTGTAGCATTTCTCAACAGATTCCAACAAAATCTGACAGATCACGAGACCTAACCCTAGAGAGCATGCTTGCCAAATTTAATGCAAATCTATTGAACGGCTCCAAAATTATTAAGGTTCACAGTTTGGACTTTAACATAGAAGTGCCATTTCACCCTAACTGTACTGGTGCTACCACACCGGTATAATATATATACACACATCCCTGTGTCAACTTACCATATAATGTTGTACTCTAGTTTTTCATTTATTTCATTATAGTTGTATTGACAGGTTTGAATGGATCTGTGAGGGGGAAATGAGATTAATATGATTGCCAGAGGCATGCCAATTGCCTCTGGAGAGTGATTACAATCATTTTGTCCTGAGGACAGGACCGCCCCAGCCAGTTAATTGGAGAACTGAAAGCCAAAATAGGCCTTTCATGCTTCAAAGCCAAAACAACCCTTTCATGTTACAGGAAGAGCTCTGGCTCATAGCTCTGGCTTATGGCTGTAGCAGTCACTCCTGTTGTGCAAGACAGGAGGTAGGAAAAATGAGGTGTCCTTTGGAATACACAAACTCCTGAAGTCTAGATCAGACCCATTTTCCAAGGTACTTGTTTTTGGAGACACAAAGAACTGGTCTAGAAGTGATGTCATAGTACATGTGTGCTGAGGGTGGGTGGAAACTGGTTTTTGGAACCAAGTAAAGCCAACGTTTTGTGAGAGACTAGGTAATTAGGTTAGGACTCTGTGAGCAGTTACCATTTAAGGTTCGAGTCTCCCTTGATTCACTAAGTTATCCTGTGTGGTCAGAAAGCTTTCTACTTTACTAAAAGTTAACAAGCTATATTAAGAGTTTTTTATTTGTTTCTTCCGTTGTGTGCAAACCATTTTCATTTCTGTAGTAACCCTGTAATTCTCACAGTGTTTTTGTATTGTGATATCCTGTAGATTGTGTAAGTATTGTGAAGTAATAAATGTTACTTTTAAATACTTCATGCCTCTGTGACTGAGTCTTTTTGGGGAATAATTAACTGTTGGTATTGACAAATCCATGATCTGTCTCTAAAGCAAAGCAGATGGCTACAGTTACCATATATTCTAAAAAGGAAAGTGTTGTCTCAGGAGTGAGTGATAGGAGAAGGCCGTGCCCATAGCAAAAGAGCACTGTATTGTGTGAACAGTGGCTCTGGTGGGATTCGGACTGGGAAAGTCTCCAAGTAAGAGAATCACTTCTGCGTGGTGGCAGCTACCAAGGAACTGTTACAGGTGTGAGGGTAGAGCAAACTGGCAACCTGTTGCATACTGCATCCTGAGTGTGGATACGTTATGACAAACTGATCTGAAACAGTCTGTCAGTATAAAGGTTATCTGTTCAGTCACAGAACAGGATGTACAAAAGGGGACTGTATATTCTACCAGTTTTATTTTGTTATACATTAGAGTAGATAGATAGAACATACTATATCTTGGCCATATGAGCAGTGCACACTGCCAATCCTGCAGGAACTATGCAAAAGGAGAGAATTGGGCTAGGAGGAAGGCCAAACATGGGTGGAACTCATAGAAATCCTTGAAAGAAGTGACCAGAAAAGTGGTGCAAAAGTCATCAGTGTCAGCAGAAGCTGCAAGACAGAGATTAGAGAGCATGAAAATGAGAAAGAGCCAGGAACCTAGGCAGCTTTGCAGGTACAGAGGTTGTTTGCAGGTACAGAGGTTGTTTGCAGGTACAGAGGTTGTTTGTTGGTACAGAGGTTGTTTGCAGGAACAGAGGTTGTTTGCAGGTACAGAGGTTGTTTGCAGGTACAGAGGTTGTTTGCTGGTACAGAGGTTGTTTGCAGGTACAGAGGTTGTTTGTAGGTACAGAGATTGTTTGTTGGTACAGAGGTTGTTTGCAGGTACAGAGATTGTTTGCAGGTACAGAGGTTGTTTGCAGGTACAGAGGTTGAAGCTGGAGCTTGCCCTGGTTCAGCCAAAGGCTGAGGCAGAGCTGCAGAAGATGAAGCAGGAAGCAGAAGAGCAAAAGAAAGAGAAGTGAAAGGTTGACATAGAGAAGTGGAAGGCTGAGACAGATCTGTAACTGATACAGCTGGAAGCAGAGGAGTGAGATAAAGAGTGCCAGCACGAGATCCAGATGAAAGAGAATGAGCATGTGAGAGAGATGGAGACTGTGCACCAGAGGACAACACCACAAACTGTCAGTAATGACATGAGGGGCTTGACCCAGGAAGTCAAAATTAATTCTAAAATGTTTCCAGGTATCTAGAGGGGAATGATCTTGATTTGTTTTTAAGATCTTTTGAGAGAATCTGTGGACAGTTTGAATTGGGCAGGGTTTCTTGGGAGAATCGCCTATTGCCACTTCTTACAGGCAAGACATTAGAAGCTTTTGTCAGAATAGACAATGAGGTTGGCATGGACTATGATAAAGTGAAAAATGCCTCGCTAAAGGGCTTTGAGTTAATTCCCAAGGCCTATAGACAAAATTTAGAGAGTTAAGAAAGGCACTGGAACATAACAATGCTGAAATATTTGTGCAGATAAATAATTTCTTAGAACGCTAGATAGAAGGTGCAAAAGGTTTATCTGAAGAGGAAATAAAGATTTATTTCTTCTGGAACAGTTCCTAAAAACTTTCCCTGAGGAACTGAGGATATGGTTGTTGAACAGAAGTCCAAGCTCTGCGAGGGAGGCAGCCAAGAGGGCTGATCACGTCATGTCTGCTGACGAGCCTCTCATCACAAAGGTAATGGGAGAGTGACATCAGATGGTTTTAAGGGAACCTTGTGCAGCAAAAGCAAGGAAACAGGTGAACTTAGGTGCCATATCTGCCAGAAACTGGGGCCTTTGTCATATGATTGCCCAAAAAATATGGTTAAAGGAGTGAGTACAGCTGGAGGGGGTAGACTAGGAAGCTCCCCACAGTTAGTGGCCTGTACACAAAGTGCAGTGCCCTCTAACTCCACTGCACAAATGCACCTTGTGTTTGTAAATGGGATGGTAACCCCAGGACTGAGGGATACTAGAACTCCATTTCTTTTTTTGAAATTAGATATATTTTATTAAGTTAGCAGAGAAAGCAACAACATGAACAAACACAACAAAACATACCATAAGCCAACTTCTTCCCTCTCACACTCCTCTGTCAGAGTGGAAAAGTCAAAATGACCAGAAGAGAAATTAAATAGTCCCGCATATAACGTATGCAGCCTACCCCATTTTTTATCAAAGGATGGAAGCTTATTACATAAGTTAGCCATCATCCACTCCACTCTGAGATTAAAAAGTAGTTCCTGCAGCCATTCGTGATATGATAAAGGGGTGGTGTGAAGCCAGTGACCGAGAATTAGCTTCTTAACAGAAAGAGAAATTAAAGCCATAGAATATTTCTGTTCCTTCACGTCTATCTTACTAAAATCACCAACTATGCAAATTTCAGTGATAAAGAGGTCTGTGATACCCAGCAGAGGGTCAGCTCTATCTTTAATCAGATTCCACAGTGGGGACACTTTAGGGTACTCCCAGAATATGTGAAAAAGTGTCCCTTCAGATTGCTAACACCTTGAACACAGAGGGGACTGAATCCTCCCTATCCTGAACAGTTTGGGAGGTGTAAAGTACATATTAATTAAGATGTGAAACTGGGTTTACCACAACCTGTCTTGAGTGGTCTACGTGTAGCGGTCATTCCATATTTTGCATCATGAAAAGGTGTGCTGTGAGAATTGGGTGTTCCAGTAATAAGAGCGCCCATCTATCTCTAAGAAAATGTGTGTGAAAAGGAGGGAGTACATACTGGAGACCACATGGGTGCAGGAAGCAAATTCCATCAAAGCTTGGAGGAGCTCAGAGAAATTGGTATCTCCAAAACTGGTGCCAAACCTATGAGAAATAATGTGTCTCAGCTGATAGATCTTAAATGCATATTTGGGAGACAGTTGGTAATTGCCCAGGATATCATTTACTGGTAGTAAATTGCCTTGGTGAAGCAGATCACAAATCTTGACTTTAGCTAACTTCGGGAGCCATGAAGCTGCTAAGACTTTCTCTCCAACCCTAAAATTCGGGTTTTGGAAAACGGGCTGGGAAAGGTCCTGCACCTGTTTGTGTTTTAAAAGCTTACAAAGTTGGGAATGCACATGGACAGACCAATGAATTGTAGAGTTATGGAAGCACAAGAGCAAATCTTTAGGGGGAAATGTGCAATAAAGCTCTTGGGGAAAGACCAGCCTTCTCTACCTAGTGTGTTTCCAGGGTAAGCCAGATGGGGTCATAGTTGGGAGACTCATGATTAGGATGAGGAAGACACCATTTTAGATATCTATTGGCATGGCTAGCCAGATAGTACAGGGGGAATTGTGGGAGCCAGAGACTCCCCTGTTCCTTAGGTGCAGCCAGTTTTGTATAAAACTGCCTGGGGGGTTTAACTAACCAGAGGAACTCAGGTAATGCACTGTGCACACGCTTAAACCAGGACTGAGGAAGCCAAATATTAAGCATGTTAATGGGGTTGAAAAGTCTAGGTAAAATATTCATCTTTATAATATTGATTCTACATCATAGGGTTAAGGGTAAGGATTTCCATCTTTGCAAATCCTGACATAGTAGTGTTAGTAAATTGTCGAAATTAAGCTTTTGTATTTGTAGGACTCTCTTCGAAAGGAAAATACCTAAATATTTAATGTGGTTAGGTGACCATCATAACTGAGAGGAAGTAATATCTGATTTAAAAACAAAAGGGTTTAGGGGCATTACCACAGTTTTATTAAGATTAAGCTTGTAGTTGGAAAGGGAACTGTGTTCTTGAGTGGTGTCAAGGACAGCGGGGATAGAATCAGAGGGATAAGAGATATGTAGAAGTATGTTGTCCGCATAGGCTGAGAGCTTAAGCTCCCAAGAGTCTACCTGCACCCCAATGATATGATGGTTAGCCTGAAGTTTCCACAACAGAGGTTCTAGATATAGATTAAACAACAAGGGGGAAAGGGGGCAGCCTTGTCTGGTACCAGAATATAAGGAGAAGGGGAAGAGAAACCACATTGCAGTATATCCGGGCTCTGGGGGAAGAGTATAGGATTTTTATCCACTGCAAAAGGAAAGAGGGAAAACCAAAATGTTCCATGGTGGCAAATAGAAAGTTCCAATCTACCCTATCAAAAGCCTTCTCTGTGCCTAGGCAGACCAAAGCTGCAGGGGACGACAAGTATCTAGACATGGGGAAGATATGGGCAAGATAGCGGATATGGTCTGCTGACGAGCAGGAAGGCATAAAACCAACTTGCTCCCTACAGACATGGCCAGCCCATACCTGGTTGATCCTGGAGGTAGAACTCCATTTCTATGGTGATTTTTATAAGCTGGGAAGGTGGCCAGGGTATATGGGAGGTGGGTGTTGTACCAGACCAGCCCAGGGATGCAATCATGGGTAATTATTTTGATAGTAGGGCCAATGTGTTGTGTTTCATTACCCATAGCAAGGTGGTGGCACCAGCTCTTGAGGACACAGAGTGGGCAATGCACAAGGAAGCAACCCATACCTCAGTAGCAGGAGAAGCTGTAGCTGAAGAGTGAGTTGGGGGCAGCAGTTCTGAGTCACAGCTAGAGATTGAGGAGAACCCAGCCATGGGTAGCTCTCCTACAGCAGAGTGTGTTTTGAGGAAAGGTCATGTATACAGAGCTGGGGAGAGCTAAGCAAGCAGACCTATCCTTGCACTAATTAAGGGAGTTAACCACTAGGATGGAAGGTGACTCTCAGGAGTTATAGAAAAGGGAGGGGTACTGGGAGAATGGGCTCTTGTGCCATGCGTGGGTTCTAAAGGAGGACCAGAGATAGAGTAATCTGGCAAATTGGGGATCCCAGGGAATATACTGTAGGAAGCAGTTTCTTGCCTTCATCCACAACATATCCTTTTATGGACACTTGGATGTCAGTCATACAAAAAGGTGGCTGACTAACAATTTTTACTGACCTAATGTTTCTAAAGACATGGCAAACTACTGCCAGACTTATCTGCAGTGCCAGAGGGTGGAAAAGGTTGGAGACACAGCTAAGATGGCTTTGATTCCCCTGCCTATTATGGAAGAGCCATTTTGGTGAGTTCCCATGGACATTGTGGGGCCACTTAGCACACCAAGTCACATTTGCAAGTGGTGCATTTTGGTGGTCGTAGATTAGGCCACAATGTACCCAGAGACAGTGCCATTATCCTCTATAGAGGCTGAGCAGATGGCTGACAAACTGCTTGGGATATTTGGCCAAGTTGAGTTTCCCTAGGAGATTCTGTCTGACCAGGCACCAACTTCATGTCTGATCTGATAGTCTTTGGAAGAAGTGTGGGGTAAGGCAGCTCAGAGCCTCACCATACCACCCCCAGAGTAATGGTCTAGTCGAGTGATTTGATATACCTCTTAAGACCACGTTAAGGGCATTCGCTAACTAGCATGAGAGAGAGTGGGACAAGTACTTGCCCTATCTGTTATTCACATATGGGAAAGTCCTCCTGGAGTTCACAAGTGTTCTCACTCTTAGAGCTCCTGTTTGGCCATGAGGTAAAACATGTGATTGATTTGTTAAGAAATGAATGGTAGGGTGAGCTTGCTGCTCAAGGGGAATCTGTTGTGGAGTATGTCCTGAATTTAAGGTTATGGCTCAAGGAGCTCATGGCGTTTGCCTGGGAACACCTAACCACTGCATAACAGAGGCAGAAAACGTGGTACAATCATGGGCCCAGAGCCAGGGAGTACAAAGTCAGACAGTGGGTGATGGTATTCATCCCCATCTGACAGAATAACTGACAGGCAGCTTGGGAGAGGACTTACTTGGTCGTCAGGAGGGTGAATGATGTTTATTTATTTATTTATCATATCAGAATTTCAGACCTTTGAGTCAGAGACCCCTTTACAAAGGCTCCACATCAATAGAACTTACAGGCATTAGGCAGATAAACAACAAATACAAAACAGGTTATAGTTTCATTAAGAACAGGGTAGCAACCAGCAGGTTGCATGGTCATAAGAGAACATCAAAATCATACACAGAAAAAAACATAAGTTTATGCACAGAAGGGGGGGGGTAGCAGGCCAAAAGCCCCTAGGGGACACTAGACCCTTGTCAGAGTAACTTATAGTTGTGATGGCCATCACGTAGGGTGGCAAGTATGTCAGAGCCTAAAAGCTGGGGAGGCAGAGGGAAGAAGGGGAGGGGTGAGGGGAGAGGGGGCAGGTGGTGGGACATGAACTGAGGGATATGATTTGCCTAGAAGCAGTCGCGGGCCCCTTCAGTATGTATATGTTCCCTGAGAAGATGTCTAAAATGGCCAATTTTAGCTTCAGTGGGTGTGGCGGAGCTACCAGACAGGACATGCAAACAGTGAGTCTACAACATAAACATGATGAAGTCCTACCATGACCGGGAGGAGATGGTGCTGGCTGTGTCCAGCTATACAGAAGAGTATACTGAAGAAGGCCCACTGGTGGATCTCCTGGGAGAGGTTAAGGGAGAATCCTCAGTGGATGCCGTCACCCTTTCAGAACAGCTGACATTGGCCCAAGCTGCCAAAATTGTATGTGGTGCTGCATACGTTTGGTGAGATGTTCACAGGGAAGCAGGGGTATGCCACACTGGCAGAGTACCACGTGGCTACAGGGTCCCAAGCCCCACTGAGACAGCCACCCTATAGAGTACCAGAAGTAGTGAGAAATGCCATAGAGGGTGAGATCAAGGAAATACTGCTCTCCAGGTGATCCAGGAGTCTAGTAGTCCCTGGGCCTCCCCAGTAGTACTGATTCCCAAAAAGGATGGGACCACTAGGTTCTGTGTTGATTACCACAAGCTCAACAGCTGCACAGAGTTGGATGAATAACCCATGCCGAAGATGGATGAGGTCCTAGATTGGTTTGGGAAAACCTTTTATCTGTCCACCATAGACTTGACAAAGGGCTATTGGCAGGTACTCTGACCCCTGAAGCTAGAGAGAGGTCAGCTTTTGTCACCCTGTTTGGATTATTTGAGTTCAGAATAATGCCATTTGGGATGAAGAATGTGCCAGCCACCTTTCAATGGCTCATGCACTGCATTCTGAATGGGGCAGGAGTCGTCACTCTGGCATACATGGATGACATTACCATCTATAGCTAGACATGGGAGGATCATGTGAGGCATGTGACTAAGGTGTTCCACCAGCTGCTGGGCTAACAGTCAAGATGGAGATGTGCCAGAGAGGAATGGCAGAAGTGTCATACCTTGAGCACAGGGACAAGAGTGGATACATCTAGTTTGAACCAGTGAAAATTTATGCCATATTGGAAAGGGTCATGCCCAAGACTTAGAGAAATAATGGGCCTTCCTAGGGGCAGCAGGATACTACCATAAGTTTGTGCCAGATTTCAGCAGCATGGCCAGACCATTGTCCAATCTCAGCAGGAAGAAAATGCCAGAAAATTTTCAATAGATGGAAAGCTACAATGCTACATTCTGCCAGCCAAAGGCGGCATTGCATTGGGCACCTGTGCTCACCAGCCTGAACAATTCTCTAAGTTTTTTTGGGCACACAGATGCATCTGATCATGGGCTAAGTGCGGTTCTCAGTCAGGTTACACACTGTCATGTACCTGAGCAGAAAGCTGATACTCAGAGAGGAGGCCTACACCACAGTCAAGAAGGAGTATCTAGGTATTTTCTGGGCTATGCAAAGCTGCAACCTTATTTATATGGGAGGGAGTTCACCCTGGTCACTGATCACAGCCCCCTTACATTGTGGCACAGGACCACTGGACAAAACCCCAAATTGCTGAGGTGGAGCCTGGTGCTGCAGTCCTATGACACGGACATTCAGCACCACAGTGGGTCACAGCATGACAACATAGACGGGTTGTCTAGACGATAGTGAGTGCCCCTTTTTAAGTAGGAGAGGCGCTATGAGAAATTAGTGTGGGGGACATACAAATAGTGAACCGCAGGAATAGCAGTGGGAGCCAGCCAGCTCACATAAAAACAAACAGACAAGTCAACAGTCTGTAGTAACCCTGTAATTCCCATAGTTGCTGTGTATTGTGATATTCTGCAGACTGTGTAAATACTGTGAAAGTAATAAATATAATTTTTGGAGGCACTACAGTGCAGTGGTTTAAGGCTCTGAGCTGCAAACCTGGAGACCTGGGTTTGAATCCCACATCCCCCACTTGCATCCTGTGTGACCCTGAGCAAGTCACTTAACTTCCTTGTGCTCCCAGGTCACACCTGTAAACTAGCATCAGCTTAGTGTTTCTCTTCTGGTTAAAAAAAAACAAGCAAACAAAAAACATTTTGAGATGCTAAAAAGTTGCTTTTTTTCATTTATGGGGAGAGGGGTGTAACAACTTGCAATGTAATTTTGTACTGTATTTTTATTTCATTCTCGCTATACTGATAAGTGTGAATGAATTCATGAGGGAAAATGAGATTAATATGTTTACCAGAGATAGGCCAGTTGCTTTTGGAGAGTGATTAAAATCGCTTTGACTGTAGCTACAGGATCCCCTCGCTATTTAATGGGCGAGCTTGAAAGCCAAAGCAGCTCTTTCATGCTTCAAAGCCAAAACAGCCATTTCATGTTATGGGAAGAGCTCCAGGTAATGACTGGAGCAGTCAGCCCTGCTGCACAAGACAGAGGAGTTTGGACAAAGGAGGTATCCTTTGGAATACACAAAGTCCTGAAGTCCAGATCAGATTGTTTTCCCAAAGAACTTGTCCCTGGAGACACAAAGAACTGACCTTGAAGTGATGTCATAGGAAATGTGTGCTGAGGGTAGGTGGAGACTGGTTTTGGGAACCATGTTAAGCCAGAGTATTGTGAGGGACTGGGTAGTTATGTTGGACTCGGAGTAGTTACCATGAAAGGTTCGAGTTTGCCCTGATTCACTAAGTTATCCTGTGTGGTAAGAAATCTTTATACTTTGCTAAGAATTAAGAAGCTATTGAAAGACTTTTTCTATTTGTCTCTTCTGCTGTGTGCAAACCATTTTCTTTTTCATTTCTGTAGTAACCCTATAATTCCCATAGGTATTGTGTATTGTCATATTCTGCAGATTGTGCAACTGTTGTGAAAGTAGTAAATATGATTTTTATAAACTTCATGCCTCTGTGACTGAATCTTTTGGTGGAATAGTTAACTGGTGGTATTGTCAAATCCATACTCCATCTCTGAAGGGGAGCAGATGGCTACAGTTTCCATATTAATAAGTGAAGTGTTCTCTTGGGAGTGATTGGTGGGGGAAGGCCATGCCCATAGGCAAAGAAGCAGTGTACTGTGTGAGTAGTGGCTCTAATGGGGTTCTGACCAAGAAAATCTCCAGGTAAGAGAATCACTTCTGAGTGGTGGCAGCTACCAAGGGACCCTTACAAGTGTGAGGGTTGAGAAAATTGGCAACCTGTTGTAGACTGTGTCCTGAGTGTGGACAGGGTGTGAAAATCCCTATACAATACTGAAAAACAAAAATATTTATTATTCCCCTTGATCCCCTGCATGATCCTTTTCATTCCAGGCCAGCCCTAGCCTGGGCAATTTTGCCATTTCCTTTTCTGTAATTCCCTATTCTCAATTTCCATTGCTATGTTCCCAAAATCCTTCTACTTATTATATGTACACCTTTTCCCCTTAACTGCATCAAGGTGTTTCTTGACAACTAACTCCACCTAGTCTGCTTGCCCTTATTTCACTCAGGGGTGCATTAATTATGCTGCCTCAGACCCTTCACTGGGCATTAGCACTCACGCTCAGTAACATGTTCATTAATTTAGCCCTAATCACCTCCCTCAGTGTGTGAAAATCAGCTCTACTGAATTTTAGTGTCCTTGTCTTATTTCACTGCTGTATCTTCCCCCATTACCTGAACTCAGTGGTATATGTGTGCAGAGCTGCCTTGCCTCTTGTCCTTTTACTGGAGAATGCTGTGCTTTGCATCTGCTCTCCAGGGCCACCAGGTACAGCTGCACTCTCTTCTCTATCTGCCAGCCCATGGTGTCTGTCCTAACCTCAAGCTGGCAGCTCAAGTCTTCATTAGAAGAGACAGCACAGCCACATGGCCATTGAGCTGGCCCCCTGGGTGACTTTAGACCTGACCTACAAAGATTGACCAGATGCACTTTGAAGGCCATGTGGCTGCTGGCATCCTTAGCTCCAGTCCCTCCCACTATGTGCATAGAAAGGGATGCAGAAAGTCTAAGGACTTTCTTGGAGGGCAGAGTAGGCCATATGATGCACATCCAGTGAGCTGCCTGGCCTGATGCTAGAGCCGATCTCCTGCTTTTCATGCAGCAGGGGATTGTGGATATGGCATCCAGTTTCAGGATGATTTTATTGTTCAAAATATTTTTGTAATGATCTCCTGATAGCGAGAGATCGGAAGAGTCATTCGATCTTGGTCCTCCTTGATCTCTCTGCAGCATTCGACACCGTGGACCATGGAGTGCAGCTAGAACACCTGTGGCTCCTCTGCGAACTGTCAGGTACAGTCCTCAGGTGGTTTAAATCTTTCCTCACAGGCAGGACCCAGAAGGTGGTATCGGGGATTTTTTCCTTTGCCTCCTTCTCCCTGCCTTGTGGGGTTCCGCAGGGTTCAGTGTTGTCCCCCATGTTGTTCACGGTGTATGTGCTGCCATTAGGAGACATTATAAGGTGGTATGGGCTGAGTTTTCACTGTTATGCAGATGATACTCAACTCTACATGTCCTTCATGCCCGAACAGGATAGTGAGATATCGGTCTTTAACAACTGCCTCGCTGAGATTCAAAACTGGATGAGTGCTAACTGGTTGAAACTAAATCCGGATAAGACTGAGGTGTTGGTGGTGGATCCAGGTCAGTGGGTAGAGAGGTTGACTCCTGGCCAACCATCTGGTCTTGAGCTAGGTGGTAACCAATTGAGACCCTCTGAACAGGTGTGGAATCTGGGCGTTGTACTTGACAACAAATTGACATTGAAAGCACAGTTGTCAAGTCCTCATTCTATCATCTGAGGAACGTCACCCAGATAAAACATCTAGTTCCACCAGAGAACCTGCCTATATTGATTCATGCCTTCATGTCCTCTCGTCTGGACTACTGCAATGCCCTGTACCTAGGGTTACCGGGGGTGGACCTCCATTTCCTGCAGCTGGTGCAGAATGCGGCGGCCAGGTTGTTGATAGGGCCATCAAGAACTAGTCACGTCTCACCTGTACTACACAAGCTGCACTGGCTGCTGGTGCGATGGAGGATCATATTCAAGGTTGCGTTGCTAACTTATAAGATCCTACACTGACAGGGATCGGGTTACCTGCAAGACCTCCTTTGGCCCTACTGCCCCCTCCACTCTCTCCGTTCCACCGACGAGGGATTACTAGAGGCTCCAAGGGTCCATTTGCAGACATCGGGAGCTAGGGCTTTTTTCTTTGTAGCCCAGACCCTTTGGAACACTTTACCTCATCAGAATAGAGAGTGCCTGTCCATCGAGGCCTTCAAATCACTACTGAAGACTTATTTATTATCTATCCCCCTCCCAAGCCTAGAGTGCATCGTCTCCAACCAATTGTCCGAATACTTGGCTAAATATGAAATCCAATGTCCTCAGCAGCATGGCTTTAGGAAATCTCACAGCACTACTACTGCTCTGCTTGAGTATACGGACCTCCTTCACAAGGCTCTTGATTGGGGTCACCTAGTGGAGTCAATATATACTGACCTCACTAAGGCCTTCGATACCGTAAATCACACCCTACTATTGAAATCACTTCCCGCCCTCGGTCTCTCCAATGGGGTAACTGAATGGTTCAAGAACTACCTTGAAGGCAGAATGCAATAAGTTAAAATCTCTGATGCTGTTTCTGACAGCCATCCAGTGTGATCAGGGGTCCCTCAAAGCTCCATCCTTGGACCCCTAGTTTTCAGTCTTTTTCTTAACGACCTCCCACAAGCATGCACCAACAAAATGGTACTTTATGTGGATGATGCTGTCCTTTTCTCAAGTCAGTCTGATTCCCTTTCCCTTATAACAGACCTACAAACTAATTTAAAATTGATAGAGGCCTGGTTTGCTCAACACAAATTGCTAATGAACTACAAGAAAACTAAGGTAATGCTTTTTACTAGCCTTCACAACAGGCATAAATCAGTCCGCTTAACAATACTGAATAACCAAAGTCTGCCACTCGAACAGGTTCATGAATCTAAATATCTCAGAATAACCCTAGACATCTCACTGTCTTACACCACACGTTAATCTTATTTCTAAGGTGATAAATTCAAGGATCAGAATTCTTTATAGGCACCAATACTGCTTGACCCCTGAAGGCCTCTGATTAGCAGTTACCAGCTCAATCCTATCCATAATTGACTATGGGCTAGTCATATATGGAGCTGCTTCCGATACTACTCTCAAAAGAATAACCATTGCACTTAAGTCCTGCCGACTGGTATCTGGGGCCCATAAGTGCAGTCATATGTGCAACCTACAGTATATGAACAGACCAACTGATTGCACCTTAAGGGCAGGGTCGCCTACCAGACCTGCCTACTTGCAAAAAACATCAGCCTGGGCTTAGCACCCCCAGCCACCTGGCATCTTCTTATGCCGACTTCCAATCCTCGCAGTACTCTTAGTGCTTCCAAACAGACCAATCTTGTCCCGTTCTGCCGTACCATTCAGGTTCAGCGAACATTTATGTTTAGGATTCCTACCTGGCTTAATGGCCTAACCTGGACATCAGTGTTGAATCAAAGCTTGTTAAAACTCTGCTAACACCTCACTGTGCTTAGCAGCTGCGACTGCCCTCCCTAAACTATCCCTCCACTCTTCTTACCTTTATCCACACATAAGGTCTTCATCTAACCCCCATCCCCTATAACTTGTTATTCTGCCCCTACAACTTAGCTAGCCTTGCTCCCACCTCTCTCCTTGTATTACTTGCCCCTACTCCCTACTTACGCTTTTACCCCACCACCTCCTCTCCCCTAACCTCATCTCCCTTTCAACTGCTCATTGTGTCTTGTACCCCCTTCCCCACATCCTACCCCTATCTCCCTCTGTCTTTTCCCCTCAGCACCCGTCTGTCATCTTCCATCTTAAATATCTTTTCCACACAATTTAAGCTGACAAAGTCACTTTACTGCCTGCACTATTATTTGTCTTGAATATTCAAGTTTGTGCCATACATGATACCCTTTTTGTAATGTTATTGAAATGTTATTTTTTTCTTCTCCCACATTGCCATATGATTTTTCGTCTTTATTGTGTTAACTGACTGAACTCTCATGATGTGGAACCTTTGTAAAAGAACTACTGGTTCAAAGGTGTTTGTAATCCTAAAAATAAAATTTATAACATAAATAAATAAATTAATTAATTAAATGTTGTTTACAAATAAGTTTCTTAAGATGAAGTCTTATTAAATGGAATGTCCTGAGTTATAACATACAGTACGTATGTGGTTAAAAATACATGAAATTCAGAAAACATAGGGATTAAAACAAATTAAAAACAGTGACATACTGTACATTTAAGTACCTTTGTTTTAATATCAAGGAGAAGACAGTCAAATTAGCATACAGTAGTTCTGTGAGCTAGGACCTAACAGATTTCACGGTGCAGGAGCAAAACAGGAAAAAGAGGCTTTGCTTGGGACTTCTGCAGACACACAGTCACAGTGTACATCCCTACGTGGGGGGGGGGGTGGTGGTAGCAAGGCCACTTTAGCCTTTGAAGGATTGGGTCGTTTATCTACATGAATCATCTCTTGCAATGTTAAAAAGCACAGCATTGTTTGGATTGATATACTGTACACCCCATACAACACTAAAATACCATAATAATATAAATCATAATGAACAAAAATGTTTTTATTTTAAATTATGTGTTAGCTTATTTATTTATTTGAATTTTGGTAACCAGTCCCTTTTTCAGGGGTGACCCAGGGAGGGTAAATGGGGAGTTACAGAGATACAATGTACAGCAATAGATAAGTGAGCAAAGACACTTTTACAATAATATGTAGAACACAGTATATATACAAAAGGCATGTACATTATTTACAAATAATACAGTAAGTACGAGTACAGAAGTAGCAAATATTACAGATACATACAAATTGCATGGGAAGGTTTTACATTTATATAGTAAATATTTCAAACAGCACAGAAAAATCAGGCAAAGAGGTGGTCCTTTCAACTGAATTGGAACACAGTGCAACTAGAGTAGCCCAAAATCAAACCATGGCAGAGCGCAGCTGGGCAGAGCAAGGAAAAAAACAGGAAGGGACAGGGAAGGGGGAAGGAGTGTGCTGGATGCTAGGAGTGGGAGACCTTAGGTACAGGTGCAGACTTGAGGGGAGGCCAGATGGGATTTAAGATAACTCTCTCCCTGCAGAAAGACACAGTTTGATCCCAGAACATGTTAAATATGAGTGCCCTGTCTCTCTCTCTCTCTCTCTCTTTCTCTCTCTCTCTCACTCTCTCTGTCTCATTGTGAAGTCTTCTATGCAGCCCCACTTTACTGCCATTATTGGCCAAGAAGATTTCTTCATTGACTTATCTATTCATTTATAATTTTTGACCAGGACAAGCACACTAAGCTGTAATTGCTTGCTTCCAGGTGCATCCTAGGGGAGGAGGTGGGAGATGGGCAAGGATTACGTAATGTTTTATTTACTGGGGGGAATGTTGGCCATTGCACTGGTGGATACACTGCTACTCTTCCTGTAGAAGGAACCTCTGGTCATCTTGCCAGAAAAGTGAGATGACTGACCTGGCCAGCATGGAGAAAGTTGGGGAGCCTGCTGGAGCATCCTACAGCACTTTGAACCCTGAGTTGGTTACCACTGATAAGCAGCAAAATGATGGTGAAGAAAGTATGGAAATGGAAATGGTACCTGAATCCCAGAAGAAGTGTGTTCCTGAGTCCAGTGAACACCCAAGCAATGAAGATTTTGAGATGGACACAGTCAGTGGCCCTGAAGCCCTAGATGCTGAATTGCTGCTGTTGGCTGGGATGACTTCTAGGAAGCACACCTGTTAGAACTCCTGGATGAAGAAGGTGAGAATGTCACCATTATGCAAGCCAAAAGAACAAGTCTCAGAACTGTTGCATCCAAAGTTGCTGTTTTGCCAAAGACACTGTCAGGGAGCTCCCTGCCCATGTCAAAATATCAAAGGCGATCATCTACAGCTCAGCTGGAACTTTGAAAAGGCTGTCCCACAACCACACATCCAATAACAACCCCAGCTAAGCCTTGGTGTCCAGACACTATCTTAATCACTGCTGGATGGACAGAGTCTCCTGATGGATGTGGTTGGGATACAACTGTTCCTCCGTGAGTGGCAGACATAATGGCTGTTGATGGTAACCAGAGTGTAGGAAGGCCCCCACAAGTTGTACTCTCCAGATTGCCTGCCAGACTGTAGCTCCAAACAATACTGCACCACCTAAGAAAATCCTGGATTTGGAACCCACACCCACTGCTACTGCAGCAGTACTGCAACCCTGCTCTGTGCCGGCGAAGTTCTCTACAGCATGGGTTGACATGCTGCAAATGACAAATCAAGAGTTAGAATAAAACCTGTAGTAAACCAGGTACTGTGCATAACCCCAAAACCAGAACCCTGATATTGCTTCTGCATACCCTGAAGTACTAAGTCCTGCAAGTGTGGTAAATGTTCCTGTGCTCCTTGAAGTCACATTCCCACAGTCACCTGATGAGTCTCAGTCCCCAGCCCCCATTTCAAACCTGAACTCCTCGGCACCAGAAGAGGGTATTCCAGCCACTCTAGAAGCTATTACAAGTAATCCCGAGAATGTGATTTGTGACATGGTTATACTGTCTCCTACTGGGGATGGTGTTATGACTGCCACTACTGAACCATTGGGGGTGAACAACTCCGATTCTTGTCCAATTCCTACTGCACAGCAGAGCCATGATTCAGGAGTAATTTTAGCTTCCCTCCATGGTCAGACTATAGTTCTAGACATTCTATATTTAAATTGGGTGTAACCCTCCTTTGGACTTACATACAGGAGAGTGCCCAACAGGTGAATCCAGCAAAGAGGCTGGGACACAGAGGAAAGAAGATATGCATCATTAAGCTCCATGGAAATCACAGAGCCTAACCCAACTGTGAACTCTAGGTCACAAAGGCTTAGACTGGCAGATCTGTTTGTTGCACATGGTCAGTCAGCACAACACAGAAATGCAGTTAGACTTAAGTTTAAGGGTAACTTAGAAAATTTGCCAAATAGGTCCCACATTATCAGACCCATATTATGGATTCTATGGAGTTTGTAGTGGGGGATTTATATGCACTCATGCATGTGCTAGGGGAACTTTCTTTGACCTCAGTTTTAAAACCATTGCTTCATTAGAACATTTCTGACAGTGCTTTGAAAGTATAAAGAATACTCCTTTGTAGGACCCCTTCTTTTGGCAATACCCCTGATCAAGCTAACCATTAAAACTATTTCTTCACTCTTTTGCAGTGAGGGGGTAAACATAACAGATGTGCTATACTAGTTGAGTCAGAGATGTGATGTCATAGACTTGGCCCATTCCTATTTTAAACACTGCTTGTATGTGGACAGGGGGTTGGAAAGTCAAAATCAAACTCAAACAGGCCAACAATGTATTACTGTATCTACCTAGGAGTTTCTGCAGTACATAGGGTGGGACAGAGGTGTTTATTTTTACCGCAGGCTGCCCCGACCTGTCATAAGTGTGGGTCCAGAATCCACCTAAGTGATGTACAGTATGTGAATGTCCCAGTGCCATCTGTGTATGGAACATGACAACCTCAGTGATAGTGACCCAACCTACTGCACTGCTGTCTCTGTGATGAGGCTGGGTATGGCTACAGGCAATGCCCATATGCAGCTCATAACCACCTAGACAGAGTTTCATGTGATCAGGAGGAGATTATTGCTGAAAATCAGGCTAGGCCCAGGTATCTAAAGAGTCTCCCCTTGATCTGCCTCCCAATTAAACATTCTGAAGATCACTCTGACAATGATGGGGAGATCAGTACCCCACCTGCAAAACAAATTAGTAACTCTAGGTAGAAAGGTGCATCCTCCCTGATACTGCTGATGTTTCTTGTAATACAGAGGAAGCTGTGAGTTCTCATCTTTACCCAAGGGTGGAGCTCTCTAACCAGCCCTCCTCCTCCTCCTCTGCAGTGCCATATGTGCTCCTCAGGCAGTCAACCCTGAGAAAGAAACCCTAGGAATGGTGTCAAAGGATGAAATGCCACCCCCACTGCCATCCATAAATTCAATTCATGAAATGCAAACAATTGCCAGACTTAGATGCAGAAGGTAGCGTAGATAAGAAATGAAAATGTTGCCCCCCCATCCCCACAAGAAACTGATATACAGCTCTGAGTATAATAGTGGGGGATAAAGAGGAAGAGGATGGAGACTCTGATGCCTCCTTTTGCTGTTTCTTCTATACCAGATTGTTCATCTGAATACTAAATGCAGATGACTAAGGCCAAAAGACCTAAAGAATGAGATCTTAGATGAGGTGAATGAGGTGAACTTAATTCACCCTTCTCATGTGTAGGGGATTAATATGAAATCCCTTAACTCTGAATGTAAGTAGCATCAAAAATTATAAAAAAAAATTGCTATATTACCCATGCTTTCCATATTACCCAATAATACAATTTTCATGCAAGACACACATATTAAAATGCAATATGAAATTCAAGTAAAAAAATAATTCTGCTCTACAGGGATTTCATATTGGTCCCAGGGAACTGATGTTTGCGATGGGGTGGCCATCTTGCTCAAAGGGTTTGCATTCTCTGTTCAAAAGGTCATGGAGATAAACCCAACTGTGCTTTAATGGTTGATCTGGAGTATTTTGACAATTAAGTACAGGTTCATTAACATATATGCCCCACAAGCCATCTTTGCAAGGGTAGATTTATTTTGTACAATCCCACCATACTTACATACTAATAGGCTGGTGGTTTATGGAGGCGATCGTAATTGTTGATTGTTATTATTGGTTAGTGGGGGGTCATACCTCAAAACTATATAGTGATGTGAATTTGTTTAACAATATGATATGAACTACCCAATTGCAGGATAGCTTTTGGGTCATTCACGAGATGGGAGTCAAAACATATTTTAGGGGTACTTTAACTACAAGAATTGATTTTCTGTTTATATAAAAACAATCTCCATTAATGGCACTTGAATGATATCAGGGTGTATATCCTGCAGTTGTTATCCAGGGAACATGTCTAGGAAGAAGGCTACCCCTTTGTAGAGACTAACATACAGATACTATCTAAGGATGAGACTTGCACTATATGGAGAGCTTTTTTAACTGCTAGGTTATCTATAACCTGAACATATGACAAGCTTGCGAAGTTGTGGGAAGTGTCTTAACAAGATTTTAGACGTGTTTCTGGAAATAGGCCACACATACCCATTAGAAAAATACTGGAAGTATCTAAATCTTAGAAAACAATTACATCAGTTAATTTGTTTACAACATACAGAAAAAAAAAATATTTGTCCACCGAAATAAAATGCATCAAGGAAGAGATGTTTTCATTTTAGCACAATAGAGCCACTTCTCCACAGAAAGAATTGTAATTTGGCACACATGGCAAAAAGCATGATTTAGATATTTTTAAATAGTGGAGAAAAGAGTCATTACAGGTCTAGCATATCCATGTACTGATGCTGCCCTGACTACTATGCAAGAAATCCTATGCATTGTACAAGACCATATTCATGATTCCCTTGGTACAGAACACTATTGTTTCCGCAGAATAATTTGTTTTCTGAAGTATTTCTCCCCCAAATCCCGGTCTGTCTCAGAAATAATAACTCCCATCAACTCTCTAGAAGTGGGAGAAGCCATGAAGAAATTACATAACAATACTGCTCCAGGTTCTGACAGCCTCCCTTTCAAATTTTATAAAAAGTTCTCTGAACAACTGTGTGCTGTGCTGGCAGAGTTATTCACGTAACTTCTTTGTGAAGGTCGTCTGTTACAGTCAATGGCTCAAGCTATTTTGATTGTTTTTATTTTAAAAGAGGGACAGGAGCAAACTGGCTAAGTGGTACTCCATCAGCTTATTAAATACTGATATTAAAATTTTGACAAGAACTTTGACAAACAGATTAGGAAAAGTAGCTGACCTACTAATATTGCCGTCCCAGACCTGTGCAATACCAACCAGAAATATATTTCATAATATGTTGTATTTGTGGGAGTTATTTGCTGCCGTTTGTAATGGCAACACATCTGGGTAGTAACTTATGCTAGATCAAGAGAATGCATACAATAAGGTCTCCCACTTCTAGCTCTTAAATACACTAAGGCATTATAGTATATGCTCACTTTTTGTTAAATGAGTCAGTCTTCTACAGTATATAACTGAGATACAGTAATACTGTATGGAAATGGTTGGTTGGGCTCTGTGACAAGAATACTCACAGGAGTCAAACAAGGCTTTCTCTTAAGCCTGATGCTTTCTACTTTTTCACTAGACTCCCTATTAAGGAAACTTTATCAGAAGTATGGATGCAGTGAAGGTTTAATGTCGCTGGTGAATTTCATGTGTAGTGCGCAATTTCACATCTGCGCATCATTTCACGTAATTGTGCCTCTGAACCCGAAATTCGCCATACCGATTTCACATTATAATTTTGCTTTATGTCTGCACCACTAATTTCACATTGTGTATTCTTTGCGAAATTAGCCAAAACAAGGTCTTATCACATGTCTGCCTTTCATCAGGTCACATGATGGGCAGGAAGTAATTGAGTGTGACAGTAAGTGAGTGTCTCACTTTCAGTTTCATAGCAGCAGAGAACGCACTGTATGTATCTTTGTCTGTGTGAGTGTCTGAGAGGTGATCCAAAAACAACCTTTATCCGTTGTATTTATGTAGTTTTTTTGATTGCCCTGACTGAACTTTTGTTATACACCTGTAAGGTATTTTTTGAGAACTTAATTTCTTTGCAAGATTTCTTTTTTGTTTGATTCCCTCTAGTTCATTTTGTGAGTCTTGTTACACTTTTTTTTCTTAGTTTTACTTTTCTTTCCTGTCCCTTCATTTTTTTTTATAGTTAAACTATAGTTGAAATGGAGAACAAGAGAGGTAAAAGCTGTGGCAGCAAGGGCCAAGGACGTGGGGTGGGAGAACCGTAAGGCTCGATCGCCATCCTTTTTTTGTCTGGTCACGCACTGGAAATAGCAGCAGTAGTGGATGATCCAGTGGCAGCAATGGCAGCACCAGGACTGGCAGCAGTAGCTGCTGCAGCAGTAGCACCAGCAACAGCAGTAGATGCTACACCAGCAGCAGCACCAGTGGCAGTAAGAGATGCTACATCAGCAGCAGTAGATGCTACAGCAGCAGCAGCAGCACCAGTGGCAGTAAGAGATGCTACAGCATCAGCACCAGCAGCAGTAGTAGATGCTACAGTAGCAGCACATACAAACATAGAAACATAGAAGTTGATGGCAGATAAGGACCACAAGGCCCATCCAGTCTGCCCATTTCTTTTTCTACCTTATGAATGTGCCATTGGCCTGTGATCTGTCAATGGCCTATCTATTCATAATCATCTGTATTGCTCCCTTATGCCTATCCCATGCCTGTTTGAAGGCCTGCACTGTATTCATATCAACCACTTACTGAGGTAGGCCGTTCCATGCATCCACCACCCTTTCTGTGAAAAAGAACTTCCTCACATTACACCTTAATCAGCTTCCCTCTAATCTCATGCTGTGACCTCTTGTCCTGCTATTTTTCTTATATTGAAACATGTTAGACTCTTTCACCTTGTTAATGCCCTTAAGTTGTTTGAATGTTTCAATCATATCACCTCTCTCCTTTTTTTGCCCAGGGTATGCATATTGAGCTCAGTTAATCTGTCCTCATATGTTTTCTGATGCAGTCCCTGCACCATTTTGGTTGCCCTTCTCTGGACTGCCTCAGTTTGGTTAATGTCCTTGTGAAGGTGTGGCCTCCAGTACTGCATGCAGTACTCAGGATGGGGCCTAAACAGTGTCTTGTAAAGAGGGATTATTACCTCCTTTGTCCGACTTGTGATACCCCTACTAATACACCCCAACATCCCTCTAGCCTTACCTACTGCTTTAGTGATCTGCTTGGATGATTTCAGGTCATTGATGATGATGACGCCCAAGTCCCTTTCTTCCCTTGTGACTGCCAGCAACTCCCCTCCCAGCCTATAGGTGGCTTCAGGGTTTTTCTTCCCTATGTGCATGATCTTGCACTTCTTTGCCTTAAACCCCAGTTGCCACTCTTCCGATCATTTTGCTAGTTTATCCAGATCTCTTCTCATTCTGCCCACCCCATCTGGATCATCCACTGTGTTGCAGATCTTGGTGTCATCTGCAAACAGACAAACCTTACCCTCCAGTCCATCTGCAATGTCACTGATGAAGGTATTGAAGAGGACTGGCTCCAGAACTGATCCCTGAGGTACCCCACTTGTGACTTGCATCTCTTCTGACTGCATACCATTTACCACCACTTTCTGTTTTCTGCCTGTCAACCAGTTTGCCACCCAGTTGACCAATGTCTGACCCACCCTGAGCCTACCCAGCTTATTAATCAATCTTCTATGTGGAACAGTATTGAAAGCTTTGCTGAAGTCAAGGTAGGCAACATCAGCTGCTCCCTCTTGGTCCACCACTCTGGTTACCCAGTCAAAGAAATCTATGAGATTAGTTTGACAGGACCTTCCTTTTGTAAACCCATGCTGTCTTGGATCCTGTGTTCCTATAGATTCCAGGTGTTGCACTATCCTTTCCTTAAGGAGTGTCTCCATAATCTTGCCCACTACTGAGGTAAGACTGACTGGTCTGTAGTTCCCTGCCTCCTCCCTGCTACCACTCTTTTGGAGCGGGATCACATGAGCCCTTCTCCAGTCTTCTGGGACTTTCTGGTGCTCAGAGACTCACTAAACAGTTTTGATAATGGCTCTGCTAGTTCCACCCTTAGCTCCTTTAGTACCCTGGGATGTATGCGATCAGGTCCCATTGCCTTGTCCACCCTAAGCTTATCGAGCTCTTGTAGGACCCTTTCTTTTGTGACGGGACTAGTGCACACCTCCCTCTCCCCTGTGTCCATGGTGCTGAGCTATGGGCCCTGCCCTACCTTCTCTTTAGTAAATACTGAGTAGAAGTATCTATTTAGGATAGATGCTTTTACATGGTCCTCCTCCTCACATGCCCCCTTATCCCCTTTGATCTTAGCAGTACCAGCAGCAGCAGTAGATGCTACAGCAGCAGCACCAGCAACAGCAGTAGATGCTACAGCAGCAGCAGCATCAGTAGCAGCAGTAGATGCTACAGCAGCAGCACCAGCAGCAGCAGCACCAGTAGCAGCAGTAGATGCTGCACCTGCAGTAGCACCAGTAGCATCAGTAGATGCTACAGCAGCAGCACCAGCAGCAGCAGTAGATGCTACAGCAGCAGCACCAACAGCAGCAGTAGATGCTACAGCAGCAGCAGCAGCACCAGTAGTAGCAGTAGATGCTATAGCAGCAGCACCAGCAGCAGCAGTAGTAGATGCTACACCTGCAGTAGCACCAGTAGCAGCAGTAGATGCTACAGCAGCAGCACCAGCAGCAGCAGTAGATGCTACAGCAGCAGCATCAGCAGCAGCAGTAGATGCTACAGCAGCAGCAGCAGCAGCAGCACCAGTAGCAGCAGTAGATGCTACAGCAGCAACACCAGCAGCCACAGTAGATGCTACACCTGCAGTAGCACCAGTAGTAGCAGCAGCAGTAGATGCTACAGCAGCAGCACCAGCAGCAGTTGATTCTGTCTCTGTTAGTGGCGCCACAGCACAGGCGGTTGATGCACAACCCCAGCAGTCAGAGCAGCCAAAACAGCAGCAGCAGCAGCCTGTTGTGCCTGCCCCTCTTCCTGTTTGTTCTGCCACCACAGCTAACACACAGGCCCCACCTGCTGATCAGACCATTACCATCACACTTGGTGCCCCCCCTTCCTGTTTCCGAACCACCAAGGAGCTCTGTAGTTTGGGAATATGTCAAGATACCCATGAATGATCCCAGTGTAGTGCAATGCAGTATTTGTGGGATTCATATCTGGCGTGGGAAAAAGGGAAGCTGCTTTGGCACAGATGGGCAGAGAAGCCACCTTATTAATCACCACCATGTGGAGTGAAAGGCCAGGCTGCAGCAGGGAGCAAGAAATCCCATTCCTGCAGCAGGGGATGTAGCAGGACAAGACAGTGCTGGGCAGGGAAAACATGCCAGAAAGGGGAGGAAGACTTAGAGCATGTCTACATGAGAGGGCGGCTGAATCTGCGTCATCATCTGCACAATCCACCTCATCTTCCTGTCCTCTGTGCACACCAGGAGGACCTGTGACTCAAGCTCACTTTGCCATTCTTTGGTCTGAGATAGAGGATCCCTGCAAGGAGATCATGGCAGAATATGCAGACACACAAAGGGTACTGGAGAACCAGGGGACAATGATAAGTCTCCTGGGAGAGATCCATGATCGTCTTTAGTTTTTCTTTTGTTTCTTTACATATGTGTCACATTATGTTATTTTGATTGTTTTTGGTGTATTTGCACTGTAAGTTATAATTTTTTAATTCTCACTTCCCTTCCCTCCTCTCCTGTCCTGACACCACAAAATAAAAACAGCAAAAATTAAAAAAGATGAAACAGTAAAAAAAAAAACAACTTTTTTGGTCATACACACCTTTACTTTTCAAACTTCTTTTTATTTCTAAAGTACTTCCTATTATATCTTCCTTATCCTTCTGAAGTCTCATTATTTCAAGTGTTGTTGAGAGTTGTACTCCCCAGCCTCCCCCCAAAACATTAAGCAACAGCACATTAATGTTGTGAAACATTTGGCCTATACTTTTTTATTCAGTGTTATATTTCCCTTTACATACTGACTTGTTGTATGTGATACCATTCTTTCTCGATTATGAGTCTGTCTTCTATTTGGTTTCACATCTGAAATATTAAAGTAAGACTGAGTTCAACATGGCTCTCACCTGGTTTTCATCAGTCTTCGCTGCAGTTTTTGAACACGTACTGTCCCATGTAATGTGATGGAGCAAGCAGTGTGTGCTGCATAGTAGCTGATTTCCTTCAATGCAGAAGTGAATTTCAAAAATTCATGTACAGAAACAGCTGTTAGAACCGCTGAAAACCTGGTCCTGGCCATATTCAACTGAGTGCTCCTTTTTTGTATTTCAGATGTGAAAACAAGTTCTGACTCATACTCAGATTGTGAGAAGAATGGTGTCACAGGACTCTAGTTAGTAGATAAGTGGCAATTTAAAATAGAATAACACATTATAGGTAAATATGTTCTCATAATATTCCTTAATGCATTGCTGCTGTTACCCACCCCAACTCCAACTCCCCCCCCAAAAAACATGAAAAACTTTCCTATCTTATGTAAACTAGGCATACCACCACATCATGCTGCATGTTGTCTCAATGGTTGATTGTAACAGGAAATGGGAACCACTAATAGTGTATTGTTTAAGAAGCCATTAACTAAAAATCATTTTGTTTTTTACCTTGGCCTCATGAAACTATCTGGTAATATACAGTAATGTAAATTGGCGGTGCAAGTCAGTCACAAAATGCACACACAACACCTAGAAATACAATGTGCATCCTTACGTTGTGCTGTGCAACTGCCCAGATAAGTCGAGATGACACACATGAGAAAATGTTTTAATATGTGAAATACATTGTGGAAATTTTCGTGCAAGATTTCCCCTGCTAGCCACATTAGTCAAGTGCTTGCCCAAGTACCAAAAATTAATTCCTGCTGCTGCATGTCTACTGCTGCTGTGCTATGCATCTGTCCAGAGAAGTCGAGAAGACAAACATGAGAAAATGTCTTTAGAAGTGGCATAAATTGTGGAGTTTAAGAATGTAAGACAGGAACACCAGAGTTCTACAGTGGCAAACTGATGACGACCAAATATCAAGTTGCTGTGCTGCCTGCAACTACTACTGCTGCTGCTGAGTGCTGCTGTGAAAGTTTGAAGACAGCACATTGTCAAACCATGGGAAGGTAAGAAAGGGTTATTTATTTGCACGGTGTGGGTTGCTGTTATTTGTACCCATATCCATATTGCACTAATATTTTCCTTTCTCAGTAACTAGTTAGTAGTGGAGTAATACTTGGCACCTTTGATTTACCAAACCTCTTCCCTGACACACAGGCGCCCATCCCTTTTCCCGCCCTTTTTTTGCCAGTCATCATTCCTGTTTATGTTTTTTTTTTTCAACTCTGTTTCTTCTCCTCCCGACCAGAACTCTCTTGGGCTACCTCATTCGCCATTGTCGCTCTACTGCCCGCTGTGTTCTCCGTCATCTTCAAGGATGTTGTGACTCCCCAGGGACTCGGGGGGCTACTGCCCCGGGGAGATCGAAGGGGCAGTGGCAGAGAACCAGCGTTGGGCATGTGGCGGTGGTGGCACTGAAGGAACCGTCGCCTATCCGTTGGGAGGGGCTTTTCCCCCTTAATGTGTGTGCTTCTCCCCCTCCCTCCCTTGCATGGTGTACATCCCAATCAGTGCACAGCAACCCTGCCCACATCGGGCCACGTCAACTTATGTGCTTGTTCAATGCTCAGCAGCGCCCCCGGTCTTCACCAGGGGCTGCTGGCACACTGGACACCCCAGAGCCCTCCCCCTGGGATTGGAAAGCAACCCAGCGGGTACTCAATCCTATCCCACCTGACCCCTGGCACCCGAGCTCGCTCCTGAACCCGGGTCGCCAGCGTGGCGTGAGGTGTGGCGTCCAGTGCCTCAACCCTCAGTGCCACCGGGCCGGCCCTGTTTATGTTTTAATGGCAAGGTTTTCATTTTTTGGATCACAACACTGATAATACTTCAACTGGCAAATGAAACGGCACACTGAATGTGTATTTTATATGCACAAAACACAGGTCTGGTTTTCTAGCACAGGGAAATCTCACAAGTGAAATTGAACACTGAATTGATATTTTATATGCCGAAAGCACAGGTCTTGTTTTCTAGCTCAGGGAAATCGACAAGTGAAACTGCACACTGAATCTATATTTTATACACCCGAAACACAGATCTGGTTTCCTAGTACAGGGGAATCTGGCAAGTGAAACTGAACACTCAGGGCAGGATTCATAAAAGGGATGCGCCCCGTGCATCCGAGATGCGCTGGGGCATTCTCGACATGCACCCAAAAGTGATTCTGGCAGGGGTCCGATGCGCCAACGCAACCCCGATGTGCCAGCACATCTGTGATGCACCGCATACCACCAGTAATGATATATGGCACATCTGGAGGGGCTGTGAAAGGGGCGTGTCCATGCATACTGGTCTCATCCCCATACACAGCCCTATTCTGTGGCCCATCCCTGTGGCAAGTCCAGGGATGCACCACAGAAAGATAAGTCTAGGAAAACCAGACTTAAGTGGGTGGCCACCCACAGGCAGGCTGCCATACTGCAGGCAGCAGGACGGCAGCCTACCCACCCTGGCAGGCCAGTGTCCCCCCCACCGCCCCGGTGGATACCACTCCTTGCGGTATCACTGTAATCAGACAACCCCCAAGCCCCTGCATGCCACTCCTTGTGGTGGTGTTGCAGAACTCAGGCGACCCACCCAAGCCCCCATAAGCAGCCTCCTGGTGGCAGAATGAAGAAGTAACCCCCACCCCAAGCCCCCATTAGCAGCTGTCTCTGTGGCAGAATGAAAGAAATCAGCACCCCCAACCCCCATGAAAGCTGCCCTCTGTGGCAGCTGAACGTTAAGGAAAGACCCACCTCCCACGCAGGCACTCGCAGCCCACCCCAGTGTGGTCCCCCCATTGGTGGGCAGCAGAGCTGTCTGAGACTGGACTTTGGGTGGTATGGTAGCTGTCAGACTCAGACAGCTCTGTCAGTGGGTGGCCGTGGCAGTATGCAGGTGAGTTACGCTGCCCACCAACAGGGGACCATGCTGGGGTGGGGGAGAGGGGTGGGCTGGGGGTGCCTGAGTGGGGGTGGGTCTTCCTTAATGTCCAGCTGTCGTGGAGGGCAGCTTTCACGGGGCTTGGGGTGGTGCTGGCTTCTTCCTTTCCACAGCAAGGAGTGGCTGCTAATGGGGGCTTGGGGCAGGGGTTACTTCTTTCATTCCACCACAAGGAGCAGCTGCTAATGGGGGCTTAGGGTGGGGGATTCCCTTCTTTCATTCCCACAAGGAGCAGCTGCTAACTAGGGCCTAGGGGCAGGAGTTACTTCTTATATTCTGCATAAAGGAGCAGTTGCTTATGGGGGCTTGGTGGGGTTGCCTGAGTCCTGCAATACCACCACAAGGAGCGGCATGTATGGGGGCTTGGGGGCGTGTCTGATTACAGTGCTACCACCTAAAGGAGTGGCATTCACCGGGAGCTTGGGTTAGGGGGTATGCTTGTGTAACGGCTGTGGTGAGTGGCATTTCATGGGGCTGTGGTCAGGTCAGGGATGGGCAGGGGTATCTACAGGTTGGTGCATTTCGTTGGGGCATCCCTGCAGGCACAATGCAAATGGGGCCATAATGGCATGCTAATGGCCCCATTGCGCCATGCATGCCTAATGTCCTCATTTGCATGCCCCTAGCTGTGGATCGTGTTTTTAGGCGCAGGGCATCCTGAGATGCCCTGCTCCAAAGGGTTTATAGCCTGGCATGGGGGATGCACTGGCACAGCCTGGGATGCCCCAGTGCATCCTGAGTGGGGCACACCTGTGCTGTTCACAGAGGGGATGCGCCTGGGGCATCTCCCTGCACCTCCTCTGTGATTCGTCTATTTTGCACTCAGTGCATCTCTCCTGTGCCGGGGCTGCTGAGATGCACTGAGTGCATCTTCTTTGTGAATCCTGCCCTGAATCTGTATTTTATACGCCCAAAACAAAGGTCTGGTTTTCTATTAGCACAGGGAAATCTGGCAAGTGAAACTGAACACTGGATCAACATTTCACACACAAAATGCACAGGGATTTAATTTAGCAGTGGGAAATATGGCAAGAAAAGAAACAAAAACAACATATATCACAAAAAACACTGCTTAACTAAGAAAAAAAAGAAAAAAAAACTATGTATCTTGATTGAACCTAGTCTCCCACAATGTTGCTGCTCCCCTCCACCACACACAATCCACAGACACAAAATGCAGAAACTGAAAAACATACTTTACACAATCTAATCGATGAGTGAATACAAAGAACAAATACTGTGTATCCACAATGCACTCACAAACAAATTTTGATCAAAATGATGTTCAAATGGAAAGTTTTTTTTAATGTTTTAACAGGTTTTTATAATCTGTCAGACTAACACAATGTACTCTCTGAGAGACTGTCAACTACATTGCACTCAGACACGACCTATTCAGCTTCCGATAGGCTATTCAGTAACATGTGACCCCCAGAGTGTCAGATGACATCCTATCCCATACTGCAGTGCGAATTTTGCATCAAGTACAAATTTAGTCCGTGGTACTGTCATTTCACATAACAGTAGTGACCCAGATAGTGGCACAATAATATCAAAGTCAGCAATTTCACATTTTTCACGAAATCACCGGAAAAGGTGAAACTGGGATGTCACATGGTGTACAATTTCGTGGAAAGTCGAAACTCCATGAAATATTATATGGAGCGAAATTTACTGACTTCGCACATCTCTAATCAGAACACACAAATTATAAGTTGTCCCTTATCAGTGCAGAGTTCCCTCAAAACACTAGCATGTGCAGATGATACGTGTTTGCTCTTACAGAATAATGCCTATGAACCAACTGTGTTCAACACACTAGCAAGTTATAAAGCAGTAGCAGGCGACAAAATCAATTATGATAAAAGTCATGATATATAGACTGGTATACATTGACAAAATATGAATACGAATTTGTAGCACTCTCAGACACTATCAGGCCCCATCAAAATGTTAGGGATTTTTTACAGTACACAAAATGATGCAGAACACAGTTGAGATCTCTCACTTACTGTACCTCTGCTATCTAGAAAGTAGCCCACTAGAAAACCAGATGTGTTACCCAAAGGAAATGTGTTTTTCTGATAAAAACACTGATATTGCCACTTTTCATGCATTTGGCTAATGTGGTTCCACCACCAACCACTACAGAAGCATATTTATATAATGTATCCTTCCAATGTTTCTGAGGAAGTAGTTTAAATCCCTTAAAAAGAGACATTAGCTACCAGGATTATGCTCAAAGAGGCATCAGAATGTGCAATCTCCTGGTGTTTTTACATTTATCTGTACTAATTTCCATCCCCAGTTGTCAAACAGATTTAAGCTTTGGACGAACAGACTGTCAGTCTGGTTCATCCCTTTAAAAGCAAAATGGGACTGGAGTCCTTTGAAGATACTTTCATTTTGACTGCACTGTGTCCACCTAGTTTTAGTCGCAAGAAGCTTGGCAGTATAACATAGTGGTTTAAGGCTCTGAGCTGCAAATCTGGAGACCTGGGTTTGAATCCCACAGCCCGCACTGGCATACTGTGTGACCCTGAGCAAGTCACTTAAATTCCCTGTGCTCCCAGGTTGCACCTGTAAACAAGCATTCAGCTTAATGTGTCTCACCTAGTCAAACAACTGGAGGAAGCTCAGACAGTGGCGAATCACTACTGTTCAGACTGTCACAATCACAAGGAAACAACTATACCAACTTATTGTACAGGATAGTTTTACCACCACAGTACAGTTATCTTTGTGCCCATCTGGCAGGGAGTCTGAAGTTTTTTACAACTAACATACTGTACAAGAGTTTACCAATAGAGATATGGGACCAAACATGGTTAGTCAGTTATGGTAAAATAAGTGTAAAAGGTTCTCTTAAGCATAAATCTGTTTATGAAAGGATGTGTCCCTGTCTCACGTGCTCTAATATACTATAACATAAACCTTTTTTTTGGACTGTCCTATAGCGCAAGATTTTTGGTTGCAGTTGTCAACTGTGTGGCCTCAACTTAAAAAGTTCAAAATATCATACAGCATTGTTGCACCAGGGTTGTATCCCCCAATGCTTTCGTAAGTGCAACAACACACCCTAGGAATCCTCTTCATTGCTTGCAGGTATTATCTGTGGCAGACCAGATGTGCCTGTATGGTTCAGCAGAAGTACATGAAGGCTTGGAAGGTCTTGTCTTTAGTAACAACTGTGCTGCTTAGAACTTTAATACTAAAGAATGTCTTTGCCTCCCTTCTCATGTGTTTGGAATGCTTTGGAGGATATTTGAGTGGATAAATCATGCTGCCCACACATGACTGGTTTGTTAAGGGTTTGATTTTGTTTGTTTGTTCCTTACAACATTTATGTTATTTTACCCTCTGTATCTATCTGTTTCTTATGTAGTAATTTTTTTATCTTGTTGATGTTTGCAATGTTTTTTCACTCATAGCGTATCATAATTTCAATAAATTATTGCTTGAATCTGAAGCTTCACACTGAATTTATTTGTATGTATTAATGGTTCTCTAATTTGTGAATTGTTTTCTAATAAAATTCCATACTCTTCTTCAATAAATACCATGGGATATTTAACTTCAACCTGGTCAGTAACCAGAGATGGGCAGAAGGGACCTCAGTTTAAAACAGCAGAGCACTACAGCAATGAAAATTTTGACATATACTTTTTTATTCTGTTTTGGATTGCCTCTTATCTCCTGGCTTGTGTGATATCCTTTTCTCCCGTTTTGAGTTTTCTTTGCCACTTTATTTTTACATTTGAAATAATAAAAGAACACTGCTTTTAACATGGCTTGGACCATTGTTTCACCATTATTGTCTCTTGTTTTTTGAACACCGACTGTTTAAGATCACTTTTTGTGTAATTATAATGAACTAGCCTGCAGTAGACACTGCTACCTAATTTTATAGAACTGGTGAACAGAAACAGCTGAGAATACTGATGAAAACCAGGTTTGAGCCATATTAAAGTAGGGCTCCTTATATTACTTTAAATTATGAAACAAAAGTGCTAAAGCAGGCACAAGAATAGGAAAAGGATGGTATCATATAAGCCAGGAGATAAGGGGCAAACTAAAATAGAAAAATGGTATAGGTTAAAATTTTCACTACTATCATGGATTGCTGCTTTAACATCTCATCAAAAAGGCAGCACCTCAACAGTGCTTGTACTGCACTACAGTTTTGGTTATTTGTATTACCACAGGTACTTGGTGTGGGGCCAGAGCACACAACCTTCCAGTCTTCCTGCCCCATATGTGAGCGCGTTATCTACTAAAACATTGACAGTGATATTTTTTACATCGCTGATTTGTCATCGTTTGATAATGATCCAATTATAACTAAGATGCAGTGTGTGCTCATAAAAATATAACATGGTTGTGTAATACTGTAACTCCAAGCTGCTAATGTAATGAAGAGAAAACATATGCAGATTTATTGACTGCATTACATCATTATGGCAATGTTGTGTCATTGCTGGGTAAAGTTTTTTAAGCTACAGCATTTTTCTACAAATATACGGACAGTTCATACTTTGTAACTACCAATTTCAAAGTGACAAACTAGAAACAGCTTATTAACATGCAAATTAAAATGATCCGATTGGTTCCCTTAGCTGTCACTCCAAATACTAGAAGAAGGGGCAAAGAGCTACAGGAGTGATTTGCAATGATACTATGCATACTAATGAGGCTTCTGTAAGAGTATTTGTTACTTTGTGATTGACATGGAGGCATGCTCTATCCTTAAGAAGATACACTGCTGTTGTTATGTTGTGGAACTTTGTGGGCAAAGTGTGCCCATTTGGTTAAAGCCTTTACCTATTTGTGCCAGGCTGAGTCAGTAGGCCTTCTCTGACTGTTAATAGCAAGAAAATTATATACATATATATATATATATAAAATCAATAACTATGCTCTGTAATCTGTTATTTGGATTAAGTACAGATAGATTGTGAAAGCTAAATTCTAAAGAAATATGAGGAGTACACATAAACAGTTTTCAGTCTAGGTGTACTTTTTTAAATAAATTGGCTTGTTCTGGGGGACTTGTTTGTAGTGCATATGAGCTTCTCTTGAGGTTCTTTTAGAATAAGTAGCCTGCCACCCATGGTGAAGCTGCGGTTTTTAATAAATGCTGGCTCGGTTCACAGGCAGCTTATTTTACTGCCAGAACACTGCCGTAATGAAGAAGTACTTGTAACATCAAAGTGTACAGAGGCATTAGCTCTTTTCCTTCATAGCTCCCCTGACCTGAAAGCTTCCCTTTTTATCTCTAATATAAAGGAAAACATGCTTTTAAAAAAGAAGAACCCTGGTAGAATGTGGATATTTGGTGCATTGTGCTATAATAGCTTGCAAAAATAATCCACAATTTTCCATCTTTGTTACGAGTGCTGTTCTTCATGAGCATTATGCATGTTGAGAGCAAGACTCTGGCTTTGAACTAATATTGACTGAAATGCTTTTCCAGAGACAGCTTTTGTTTTGACTAGCCCATTGGTCCGAGAATGGGAGACTGGTATACACCTTAATACAGCTTCTCTTCGTGTGAAAACGTCCATTGTGGGGTTCTGATGAAACTAGGAGAAAACAGAATTGGCAGAGTCACCTCCTTTAAACAGTAGCATTATTAAGTGAAGTGAATACTTGTAATGGAGCCAGCAGTTTGAGAAAGGAAAATGTGATCTCACTCACACCTGTTTCATTTTATTTTCTGTGGGCTTCTAATAGCGTACAGCAACAGCAATTAATTAACCATGAAACTATGAAGAATGCAATTAAGGCACCATTAAACATAAATGTTAGTCGCTGAGGACAATTGTAAAAGGATAACATTATGTGATCAAGGAATGCAAATATTAAAGCTTATATATTTTTGAGTGTGAAAGCTGCAACTAGTTTTCCATTTAACATCACACTGCTGCATAAGCTAGGTAAATCTGCTAAGGACCATTTCCTAGCATAACATGCTTTTTCATCTTTAAAAGGGCTCAAGCAGATAACAATTAACAAAAAACCTCTGGTGAGGCAGTGTGGTCTAGTGTTTAGTGCACATAATGGTGAAACAGAAACTCACATTAGCATCCAGGGTTACACAGCATGAGCAGGAGTAACAACCCAGCGGACAAGCTTGAATTGTTGTCCAAAACATGGATTGTATATTGTCACTGTCACTGTCATGTAGCAGTAGGGATAAATAAAATGAATTCTAACTCCCTTCCATAGCCACAATACTTTAGTCCTAAAATAGCTCATGTGACTTTATCAATATTTTTATAGTTTTTATACTTCAAAGTGTTACTTTTTCTACATTCCAGCATACACACCACCCCAGTGTCTTCACCCTTTACAAGCTCAAACAGCTAACTTGCTTTCCGTTCATCCACCATTTCTACAATATTTTTTTATTCACTGGGTGTCGCTGCCTTTGCTGCATATTCATTGTAATGTGTTCTTAATGAGCTGCAATGCACTTTCTTCTGTATGCACAATTTTTGTATTAATTTTATCTGTACTACCTTGTTATCACTGCTGTGATGTTTTATACTTTGTTCTGTGCTGCTGTTACTTTTGTTTCCCCTTCCCTGGCTCACGCCTGGAAACAAGCCTAGATTCCGTGTACCTCTCCCAGTTACCAACATTTAAATAAATAAATAAATTTACAGTATAAAGCAACCTAAATTGTTTTTAAGAATGCATGTTTTGGAGCCATCTAAATTGCCTGACTAGATGTACTTCAAATGTTTTGATGTTTAAATAAAATAAATATTTTGGATGTCATACAAGATATCTATATATTTATGTACGTGCTGTATCTGTAACATGCCTCACATAAGTGGGGCTTACTGATATTAGTAAGCATGGAGCTATGCTGTTCTGATGTTCCCCTGCAACATACAGGTACTGTAGACTGCATCAGTGAGGGTAGCAGGGCTGTAAAGTAAAGAGTAGTGCTGCTATCTCTGTGCCTCCTGTACTTGTGCTTCTGGTTTCCCATTGGTGCACTGACTAGTTGTCTCTGCCACTGATGGAAAGGATAGCTTGTATTCAAGACAAGTATATATTCTCCTGAATGGAAGCCTTGATCAACTGGACACTAGCGCTTGTCCACACAGGAAATTTAACTGGGAACAAAGTGTGTTGTGAGGGCCAATTAAGCAATAAGGTACAACGGGGAGGGGGGGTGTTATGGTGGGATAATGGCCCGCCTCAGGTGGGTTGAAACACAAGATGAAGCTGAGCGCTTCCACCACCCGAGAAAGGCCATTATCCCACCATTATGCCCCCCCGAGTGCCTTATTGTGACTATGACATGGGACCCTATTAGCAATAACTAAATGTATATTAATTACTACAATTTGTATTATTTTATTTGCCAAAATAATATAAAATATGTTTAATGAATTCTTAAAAAGAAAATAAATAGTCCCATTTGCTGAGTGTATTGGGTCAACATGCCAGCAGGAGGCGATAATGCTGCATTTAACCGCTGTTTCTTTCTGAGCACTAATGGCACTACTGAGGGCAGGCAGTGGTTTCACCTTATAGTGTGGCATCAGATCATAGGCTGCTGAAGAAGCCTCAGTGTCAATGTTTAAGTAAGCTGCAGTGAATATTTAAGGAAGCCAAGACTGCAGATGCAGAGCAGGTTATTTATTTTTTCATTGAGACTCGGGATGCTAGCTGAGACTCGGGATAATAGTGATCGGACAATGGCAGAGTGACAGCTAGATTCACCGCCACGTATGCGAGTGACCAGCTGGGTTGAGACTTTTATTTTATCTACATTCGGAGGCTAAGGAAAAGACAAGGTTTTTTTTTGTTTGCTTGTTTAAAACCCCACCATGTTAAGGACCGCAGAACATCATGGCACAGTAATGTCGCTTTTGGATTGGGATTATTGTGGCGCTGCCACTGTGTTAGTTGCGGGCATTTTGTCCAACATGTGGATTAGTATAGGTAAAGGGGCTGATTCCTGATTTGTGTGGAGGGGGCTACTTTCAGCTGGGCTGTTATGCTGGGATAAAGGCCAGGCAGAAAGTACCCCTCTGTCAATCAGGATTCTGCATTCTATAGACCCATTTTATAATGCCTCTTTAAAAAGGACTTGTGGAGATTGTGCATTTGGGACTGATGGCTGCTGCCCTGTTTTATACCTCTGACTCCCTTTCATCATGGCAACCGGCATCAGAGGACAGTGAGCAACCAGACTTCAGAGGCTGCTTCAAAGCACCAGATGGCTCAAGGGCCAATGGAGGACCTCATTAATTCATCTGGGTTTGAGGGACCCAATCAGCTGTTGAGAAGCAAATAGACATGTCCTCCTCTGTGACTTATAACTGACCTTGGCCAATTGGGAGGCTGTTTTTTTTTTTTTATATACACAGAACTTGCCCTGCTGCATTAACGTATTCCTCTCAGTTAGAGGAGACAAACTCACTATCCATAAGTGCACAGACCATTTTGGAGAGGGAGAAGTGTTCTTATTCAGTCTCTTAGGAGGAGGTGCTTCAGGCTGAACCTCTGCGATCACTTGGCTGACCCTGAACTGCCAGCTGCCAGCCACCAGGCTGTGAAGAAACCACTGTGCAGTTGCAACTGGGAGACAGAAAGGAGAAGAGAAACTTTATAACACTCAGAACTAAGAGACCTGCATAGCAACTATGACAGCGAGGCCGGGGGGCCACTGTGCCAGTCATCTCAGCCTGATGATTGCCTGCAGCAAGTGTTGCCAGAAAGCAGACTACAACAGGTGGCTTCTTCAGCCTTGCTCACTTTGCAGAGGAGAGGAACCAGTACATTCAGCCAGGACTGTCAGAAGGGGATGTGGCTGCTGTTGCGACACCAAGGCTAACTCTAAGTAATTCAACAGGGCCTACAGGTCCTGTGACATTCAGTTATATAGAGTTAACCAAGGCCACCAGACTAGGAGATTTGGCCAGGATTACAGTTTGGGGGTTTGTTGTCTGTAGTTTGTGTTTGATTAAAGTGCATCAGTGCCAGTTAACCAAGTGCAGCCGTATCAAGCTTACAACATTCCAACACCTGGTTACCCAGGATTCTACTGGAAATTCCTAGAACTAGGGCTGTTGCACTGGCATGAGTGGGGCACAGGTAGCGCCTAACAGGACAGCCTGGCAGGAGCACTATGTGTTGGTTATGGGATGAGCTGTACTACATTCTCAGATAGCAACAGCTGGGTACTGCATTGTTGCATATATTTTGTCTGCCTTAACCCATGCCTTTCCTTCCCTTGGGACTGTGTCCCTGACATCCCAATAAATCCAATTTATGGTTGTTTGAATTACCGGCTCGTGATATCATACTAGAATTCCATACTAGGATATGAAAAACAGCAAAAGATCATGGCCTATGTAAAGTTGTCCCCCTGCTTCTCAGTGGTAGTAGTCTATGTAGTTATCTCCATACATAAAGATACAGTATCTAACCTAGATTTTTAAAAGTGTTTATATTATCACAGTCAGCGATATTCTGGGGTAAAGAATTCCAAACTTCTAGTACTCACTGAATGAAACAAGCATTTGTCAATGTTGCATGTTTGCTTGCAGTGTAACATGGCTTTAAAGAGCCCCTGGTGTTGTTGGGACAGCTCTGAGTAAGATCTAGACACAGCTTAGCTTTTATTTCACCCCTTTGAGTAATTGCCACCCTTATTTGTTTATTACTAAGGACAGTTGCATGGAAACAGGATCTCTGCCCTAGTTGCTCTGTCTACGTGTCTACTTTTGCAGTCCCAACTCTGTTTATGACATGCACAGTCTGTTGCTATGGAGATAATTATTATGTCATAAACCGGGCATTATGCTGTCATGTGTAGACAAGCAGCCAAAGATAATAAAGTCAATGGGGCAGTGATCTTGTTTTTATGTTACTTCCCTCAGTAATAAAGAAAAAGGGGAAAGAATTCCAAAACATAGTTCTGGCTCAATGGTATAGATGATAAAAAGCACAGAACTGCAAAACAGTGGGTTTCAGGTTCAGCTGGGAGGGGGGCCCCAGGGCCACAAACAGTACTGTCTAAGGAAATCTGAACTACAGTAAGCAAGTAGCTGGGCCAGTGGTGCAGAAGGCTGAGGGGCTGGATGCCTCACCTCCCACCATACCAGTGACCTGGGTTCAGGAATGGACCAAGGTCACTCGGGGGCTGGCGAGGGAAGAAGGATTTAGCATCCATCAATGGAGCTACTCCTACAGGGTGGGGGGAGGGGGGTCAGTGTGTACTGCTGCTTGGCTTCCATCTAGTGGAGGGTAGGTGGCACAGCAGCAGTCACCAGAATTGAATGTCGGAGGCAGGCATTGAAAGCTTGCACCATCTGCATGATCTACATGTGCACCATTGCATGCTGCTGGCTCTGACTCAAGGGTAGTGACAGACAGAAAACAACACTTGTCTGCAGGATGATACAGTGACCTTGAAGGCAATATATAAACCTCATCCATGGCACCCACTCACACAATGAGGCAAGAAGTAGATGGGGTAAGCTCTGGAGGAGGTGTGAGGGGGAGGTGGGGGGGTCGATAGCAGGAGGAAGCTGATGGTGAAGGACAGGACGATAAAACCCATATGAAAAAAATGTATTGCAAAACTATTTAAGCAATAAACTGAATTGTGTCTGATTAACTCCAACATTTTTCAAAGTTATCCAGCTGGTATCAGGGGTTCTTTAAATGGAATACAAAACAATATGTAATTTGAATCAACTATTGCTGTTTTTTTTCTGTTCACTATTGATATGCTGTTAACATATTTGCGTGCTGTTTTTTCCCCATCTCTGGTTGGTGCTTTCAGATAGGTGCTTCCTGTCTGTAACTAGGGGAAAACACACACACATACACGGTGTGAAACTTGATGTTTATTTTCTAATCCTGATGATGTCTGCTGGGTAATAGGCAGAACACCAGTCTGATTGGTGGGACTTTATCCTTTGAACTGCAAGAAGTTTACACCCATCAGCCAGCTGAACACTGTCGTCATCATCATCATCCTCCTCCTCCACGGCACTGGCTTTTTAAGAGGCAAGCTCCCTGCATGTCTACATCCATTGGCTTATACAGTACACACCTACACAGCTCCCTTACACTACAGTAACAATATGTTTGCGTTGTGTATATGCAGAAGCAAACATAAAAAACATTTGCTATTGGTTGTTCTTAACAGCCTAGTATGCAGTTGTTTCTTATGACCATAGACCTCAAATGTGTATGTCTGAACTCTAAATTCAGATTTTTCATAAGATCACAGTCATTTATGATTTTATACAATAGTAGGAGGTCACCTCTCATCCTTCTCATAGGCAGACTGTGTAGGTCTAGACTACTCTAGTCTATCTGAGTAGTTTTGAGCATCATAACCTTTGATTGTTTTTGTCACTTTTTTCTACACTTTCTCAGATTTTATTTTTATCTCTCTCTGACAAAGCACCCCAAAACTGACAGCAACAGTCTAAATGCAGCCTCATGTATGTCCTCTATAATGGTGTAATCAAAATACTTGATTTCTTCCCAAAGTGCCTGCATATTAGATTTAGTATGATGTTGGTCTTTTTGAACACAACATTAAACTGTCTGCAATTTTTAAGATCAGCAGTGACCAATATGTCTAGTTCTCTTTCCTCAATGGATTCTTTCAGGACTTTACTATTGAGGATGTAATTAAATTTGCTGCTGTTCCTTCCAAAGTGCATTTCAATGCCTTTGTCAGTATTGAAAATCATTCCCCAGTTATGGGCCCATACTGAGAATTGTTTGACATCGCTTTGTAAACTGTGATGTTCATCAATAAGTATCTATATGCCTCCTGCCTCGCATCATCTGCAAACTAAACAAACCACAGTTTAATATTGTCACACGTCTGAAATGTATGTGTTAAAAAGCTGAGACCCTGACATAGAACCTTGTGGTGCTCCATTGGCCACTACAGTCTCAAGATTTATGACCATTTATATGTAGGATCAGAGCATGATTGCTTAGCCATTGCTTAATCCATTTAGCAATACTGTGATTAATTCCAAAACTGATAAGTTTTTTTATGAGTTTGGTATGTGATACTGTGTTGAATACTTTGCTGAGGTCCAAAAGGACCAAGTCCACTCATACACCCATGTTAATGCTTGACAGGGTGGTAAGAAAAGAAGGTTTGTGGTATACAAGTACCCTGTGACAAACCCACGCTGATTATTATCTTTCAGTTTTAATTCTGTAAGTTGATTTTATAAAAATTCACAAGCCATGCCCTCCATGATTTTGTGTATCACATGTGATGCTAATTGGTCTATAGTTTTCAGCTTTTTCATTACTGCCCTTTTAAAACAACGGGATCACTTCTTCTTTTCTCCAGTTGAAGGGTACCTCTCCCATGTATAATGATTCCTTGCATACTGTGTTCTAAAACAGCTGAAAGTTTGTTAGTGAACTCCTTTAGAAGAGGCGAGGAAAGACTGTCTGGCCCAACTGATTTGGAACTATCTAGCTTCTTCAATGCAATATTCACCTGTGTCTCACTGATTTTATATTGTGTAGCACAATTATCTCAGCTTGGAGTACTTGAACTGGATGTCCTAGTTGTGAAAATCGAAGAGAAAAATGAATTGAATATATTAAATATCAACTGTATCTATGTCACTTAAGATGGTGTCACCATTATGTGAGAGGGGGACCACATTTGTATTAATACTTTTTAGAGTTTACATAATGAAAAAATGCTTTGTCGTTTTTAGGGTTTCTGCTAGTTTTGCTTCAAATGCTTGCTTTTTGGCATTTCTAATTTCCATTTTACATCTCCTAGTCAGAAGTTTGTATCTATAGACAGTCAGAGCTGAAGGATTTTTCCTCAGGCATTTACATACTCCTTTTTATGTTGGCTTGCCGCACTTGTGCGCAAGTCAACATATTGGGAGAGTGCAGATTTGGGGCCGTGGCCATTGTTGGGTGAATGCAGGGCACGCATCAGTAAGTGCATCCCTCATTCCCCAATCAGCCTGCATGCCGGTGCCACACCATGCATACATAATGGGGAAAGCACATCTAAGCAAAGGTCTGCTGCAATCCGAGCAAAGCTCGTCATAAGCAGTGGTCCTTTGCTTGCCGTGCTCGCAGCCATTATGAGTATGGTCGGTGAGTGGGTGGCCGCCTCACATCTGCCGACATCGGGGGTGCTCAGTCCCCCTGTCGGTAACCCCCCCTACTGTCTTTGTGTGCTGGACGGGAGCCCACTTCCAGTCGGCATAACCCCCAAATGTTGAACGTCGAGGGGTGCCTGACCGGCCTCGCGGCCCCCCACTGTCTTTGTGTGCCATCGGGAGCCTACTCCCCGTCGGCATCACCCAATTAATTGTTGAATGCCGAGGTGCCTCAATCCCCTGGCTCGTGCCCCACTTTCTTTGTTTGCCGACAGGGGTGCCTAATCCCCATTGGCATTATTTCTCCCCGTGTTGAGTGCTGACGTAGGTGCCCAATCCCCGTCGGCTACTGGACACCCTCCAAAACAGTTAGGTGGCATGCTGGGAGCCCACCCAGCATGCCAAATGCCCTGGAAAATGAAACTGTCCGCAATGTTTTTCCTGTTGTTTTTTTTGACCCTGTAAAGCGAAAACTCCGTTGTAGTCTCGATGCTCCTCCCCACCTGCAGCCACCCACTGCACACCCTGCCTCCCTCACTCACCCCATACTTACCTCCGAGTCCGGCACGACGCATCTTCGGTGGACCGGGAACACGTCTGCACTCTTCAAAACCGACCATGAACTGAGGAAATGTCAGTAAGCTGTATAATGGAATGAATAGGGTTTTTTCAACTTTGCTGCATATCCTGGACATTTCTTGGAATTTTTTTGGTACCAAATTTTCAACATGGGGTTTTTGTGGCCCCTCCTCATGAATTCTATCACTGTAATGGCATTAATCGGCCTCGAAAGGTGATTTCGCAGTCACTGCGTGAAATCACCTTTCAGGACCCATTAATGAAATGACAGTGCCAGTGTTCATGAGGTGGCCTCTCTAAAAGCCTATGTTCCAAATTTGGTGGAAAAAATCCAACAAATGCCTGTTTTATGAGTGTGCATTGTGCAGTTGCTATGCAGGCTCATAACTTTACGCATTCGCAGTATTTTAGTGCTGGATTTTCAGCATTGTCATTTTTGTACACCTCCTTGTGAACAGTACAGCTATCATTTTCCACATCCTGCCTGAAATGTGTTTCCGCACTTCTGGCGCACAATAGCGCAGCACTGTGGGAAATCAGTGTTTGGGCCAGATTATGAAAATGACAGTGACACAGTTCATGAGCAGAGGTCCTAAAATGCCTATATTGAAAATTTGGTGATGATACTCCATAAAATGACTGTGTTACCAGCGTGCATTGGCAGATTGCTCGCATGCTCATACTGTCATGCATTTGTGATATTTTCACTCTGGATTTTCACCATTGCCATTTTTCCACACCTCTTGATGAACAGTACAGCCGTCATTTCACATATCCTGCCCCAAAATGTGTTTTCGCACTTCTGGCGCAGAATAGCGTGGTCGCTGTGTGAAATCACTTCTTGAGACACTTTGAGGAAATAACAGTAACACTGTACGTGAGCAGAGGTGCTAAAATGCCTATGTTGAAAATTTGGTGCCGAACGCCTATAAAATGGTAGTGTTGCAAGCGTGCATTGCATATTTCCCACGCACCCTTGTAACTTTGCAAATTTGGTATATTTACATGTCACATTTTCAACACTGGCATTTTTTTTTACACCTCCTTATGAACTGTGCAGCTGTCATTTTTCACATCCTGCACAACATGTTTTCCTGCACTGCACTACCAAACACCCAAAGGGACACCCTAATGCCTGTCACTTTCTGCAGGGTGGGGGTGGGTTGGCATCAGTTCAATACTTCACTGCCATTACTATGATGCATCTATCTAACTCCTGCACTGCCAATGCCAGCAAGCCAACATTCGGCATTGACAAATGCTTGTTTTACACAGGGATGGACTGGCTGGGTCACAGGTCAGGGTGTTACCTGAGGAGGACAGGCCACAGCTGCCTCTGCCAACTGGTGCCCAGCTACCTGACACATAATTATCGATCATATACTGACTGTAGTTATTATACCATTTGTCCTGAAGTTATAAAAATAACATGTATAAATCAATATTAAAAAAAAAAATGTGCTGACCAGGTGGGCTCAGCGGCCCTTATCTGCCATCACAGTCAATGTTTCTGTATAATATTCAACATCACAACTTACTAAAACTTGCAGTAATTTAAAACAAAAGACCACACCACACATTTAGATTCCCCAGTCCCCAAAGCCACCCCTGTAATTAAAATATGCAAATATAAACTGTTCCTCACAGCGCAGCACCAAGCCTCATCCTATCTGTCTCACTGCCAGGTATTCCCAAATACAGAAACTCTTTCAACCCCAATAGCATAAAGCACTGCTGGAAGAGTTTCCCAGCATTTTAAGCCTACCTGCTAGTGAGACAGACATGGTAAGGACTGATGTGCTGTGAGGGGTAGTTTTTCTTTTATTCTTAACTTATTACTGTAGGTCTATTTTGGTCACTTGAATGGCTAGGGATGGATGAAGGTGGCACATGGCAGAGTTAAGATGGGCGGAAGTGGGTTTTACATTACTTGCAGAGTTACACTGGACCGCAGTGGTCTGCATGCAGTGCAACTACAAGTGTGTCTCCATCAGTGAAATGTTTCTGATGGTGGCACAGTTGTAATTGCAATACAGGATTTGATCTTAGCATGGTTTCACATAGTGTAAATCACTTGACAAATCTATTCCTCCTGTTCCAAGACCACAACAACACTACATGCCACAGTGTGCCTTAAATGCACCTGCACACTACAAAAACTATCAGACATAAATGAGATTTTTGAGGATTTTGAAGATCAAAAATAAAAGCAGTGCTTCAGCACTGCCACTGACTCTGTATATTAAAAGGTGTACACCTGTATCACGGTTTTCCCTAGTGCTGAGTAATGCTGTATAAGACAAACCATTTAATTTATAACCCCCATAGTTTCTGGGATGATCCCCCAATATTTGAAGCAATTGATTAAACTGGCCACTACTTCTCTAGTGCTAATGCAAGCCCTGATCATGTGTGGGCTGGTACAAGACCGGCTTCACCTCACTGTGATGGATTTATTGTTGGGGAAAGACAAGGAATGGATGTCAGTAGAGACTGAAACCCTGTATCTACAGTTCAAGTAGAGACAGTGAAATAAGGTACAGTACAGAACACTAGCTCAGGACACTAAAGCCCTTTGTTTATTCACAAGGACAGTTACAGTCCAGGTAGGTGTATTACAGGTGTCCCACTTTTCCACACTTTGGGAAATTTTGTGCTGATGAAAGATAAGGGACTGAGACAGTGCTGGAGACTGAAGCCCCAGCCTGTTTACCCATACGCCACGTAACTTGGAGGGACAATCACTATAGTGGGTTACTGAGGAGCATTAGAAAAACATCAAATTTCATTTTCATTAATTACAAAAGAACAAATTAGCACTACACTATAGCATGTTACTAGCATTGGTTTCTTTTTAATATTACCCCACATCCCCCTTTTTCCATCTCCCTATCCTGTCACCAATCGATGATCATAGTTGAAATAGCTGCACCTGTCCTTTAACCAGCAGGATGGACAAGTGGCTGTCTTCTTAGTCAATAAGGATGTGGAATGGCTGAGCTCCAAAAGGAGAGTAGTCAGGAAAAGTGGAGCTCTACCTCCTGACTGGCAGAGTCCTCCAAAGTCCTGAAGGTCTGAACTCCCTTCAGCCGTACCTCTCAACCTCTTACCTCAGCCTCCTGCCTTGCAAATCAGGAACCAGGCTCAAATAAATTACTTGGTATCACTTGGTGATATGGGGCACAGGGAGGCAGAACACCCATCGAGAGTGCCTCCCACAATATTGTGCATCATTTGTAATTATTAGTATCTAACCAAAGATCTAATTTGGTTTGAAATGTTTCAAAGTTGTGACTATTTATAAGATCAACAGGTAACTTGTTCCACAATCTTGAAGCTCTTAGTGTGAAATAATGCAATCTCTGATTGGTTTTTGCTTTGGGGATAGCTAGTTGTTTAGAGTGTAGTCTGGGGACTAGTTTTCTTTTTGTGTAATTAATTCCACATTGTTGCAGAAGGATTGGATTTTGTAATGTTTTATAGAGGAACAGAAGATCACCCCTATGTTGTCTCATTTCTAAAGAATGAAGTTTTAAGTGTTTTAATCTATCATCATATGGTAACTGTGCTAATTGGGGGAGCATCCATGTTGCTTTCCGCTGGATACCCTCTACTGTTGCTATATCTTTCTTCAGGTATAGGCTCCAAAAAGGGACCCATAGTCTGAGTATGGTCTGACGTATGTCCTATGCAGGGTAATAATACAGCTTTCAAGTTTGGTCACAAAAGAATGGTCTGTTCTTCTAAGGAGACCATTAGAATGTTTAGCTAATTTATTACAATGGTCACCAACAGACAATTTATTGTTGATAATAATCCCAAGATCCTTTTCACTACTAGATACCTTAAGTGTTATATTATTTAATTTATAAGATTGGCATGGATTATTATTGCCAATATGAAGTATGGTACATTTATTGATATTAAATTCCATACCATTTGTTGTTGCCCAGTCGTTAATTTTTTGTAAATCTATACTTAATTGTTTCATGTTATTCAATGTATCCATTTTGTCACCCAATTTAGTATCATCGGCAAATTTTGATAAAAGATTATTAGAACCAATCTGCATGTCAGAAATAAATATGTTAAACAGTACAGGTCCCAAAACAGAGCCCTGCAGGACTCCGCTGGTCAACTCACCGAGGTCTGACAAAAATTCATTAATTTTCACTTGTTGGGTCTTATTTATCAGCCAATGATTTACCCAATTTGTTAAGTTGGTTGAAATTCCTAAATGAATAAGTTTGCTTATAAGTTTTTCGTGTGATACACGGTCAAAAGATTTGCTATAATCCAAAAGAATAATATCCATTGGAATCCTAGCATCCAAGTCATGGTGAATATAATTTTAAAAGGTTATTAGGTTGGCAGTTGTTGAGTAACCATGTTTAAAGCCATATTGGGTGATGTAATTGAGATTTAAATGTAAAGCTTCTGCTTCTATTAGGATTTTAATAATTTTTTCCATTACTTTACATGGCACTGAAGTCAGGCTAATGGGTCAATAGTTTTCAGGTTTTGATCTACTCCCCTTTTGAAAATGGGTGTCATGTAGGCTGTCAACCAATCAGTGGGGACTGTTGAATCTTTAAGTGATTTATTGAAAATAATAGCTAGAGGGAGAGAGACTGTATCAATAGTTTCTGTTAAGAAGCTGGGGCTAATCCCATCAGGTCCTGGACTTCCTTTTTTATTAAGTGTTTTCATTGCTTCCTTTGTGTGATTAATTGTTATAAAGTAGTTGGATTCATTAACTTGTTTTATTATTTGAGTTGAATGTGTATCTTTTTTTAGGAAAACAAAACAAAAGTATTTATTTAAATTATCGGCTATAACTTTGTCAGATGTTATTGGTGTATTATTGACTATTAATGGTCCTACTTGTCTGGGATTCCCTTTTTTTTTCAGGGCCAAGTGAATGAAATCTGGTACATACCTTGTAAAATGGAAATATCAGTCAAGAAGCCTGAGGTATAATGCAGCTTAATGTGAAAGTAGCTCTGGCTTCATCTGCACATGGCCTGCTCAACCTCTCTCTCTCTCTTCTCGCACTTACACCTGCCCGTACAAGTCCAGAAATGCTCTCTCACAACATTTGTTTCTTTTTATGGTCAGCCTGGATGGTTCTGCAGGCTGCTGGTGGGACAAATCATGCAACAGTGCCATCCTCTGCCCTCCACTCAAGGTGCCCAGCCACCTGACTCACAAGTACAGCTGCTGGCTCTGTGACAGGGTTGAATAAGACCCTGTCCCATTTGTTATGCAGAAAGAGTTAAAAGCAAGGATCTGTTCTCTTTTCCTTTTCTGTCTCTTGTCTGTCTGATTGCACAATCAAATTTTCTTGTGAGACCTAGGAACTGATCACTCTGACGGTCTCATGATTCTCCCCTTCCCACTATCTCCCCGTATTCACTTGCTGTTTCTATCTTTTCTTCCCCCTTGGTTATCTGTGGTTATGAAAATATATGTCGATCATTATGTGAAACTGGGATCCCTTTATACTGATTTTGTAAAGTGCTATCCTGGACAATTTTATATTTTATTTTACTGTTACTGATAATAATAAAATGGTTCTCACAAATTTTATAACTGCTCCTGGTTTTCCTATGCTTCCCGACCTTTGCCTTGATGATAGGCCCATCTTGGCCTTAACACCAACTGAGCCATCACCTGGTTCTGAATGAATCCCAACAACTAGAAGCCTCTAGCTACTGCTGTACTGCCTGCCCCAGAGAATGCAGCTTGCGGCTGTGGACTGTCTGTCAGAGACTCATGACTTCTGAGTCTCTTGCTTGGGGTTCTATCACTGCTGGTGGTGACTGGGAGTTGAGTGAGTGGAACAAACATGCCGTTCCCTGATGATGCGCTGCTACAAACTGGTGATTGGCACCAGCAGCAGCAGGCAGTAAGTGGGCAGATCTTCATATGACACATGATGTTGCTTCTGTGGAGACTGAAAATGAGATTCATCAGAACTCCAGGGTCGGGGGAGGAAAACACGGTGGGTTAGCTGTGGAGCAGAGTGAAGTTACAGTATGATCAATTGAGCTGAATCATTTGTTGTACAGGAGTACAAAAATCAAAAGTCACAACACAGACCTCATAGTGCCCCCAGCTAATTCACACATGCTGACAAGATCAGTGAGAAAGGCAAAAAAAAAAATTATGTGTGTCAGCACAGGCCAAAGGTCTCTCTTGTTGTGACAATCCAGGATGCAATTAGCATCCCTAGCACCCAGAGCCAGTCCATCCCTGATGGGTAGGGGAAAGTCATGTCAAATGAATCTGATATATTTCTTTGACTGGGTGACAAAGGAATTAGAGTAGGGTGGAGCAGTGGATGTGGCCCACCTAGATTTCAGTAAGGCTTTTGACACTGTTCCACATTGGAGGCTGGTAAGCAAGCTGAATAGCTTAGGAGTGGGTCCAATAGTGGTAAACTGGAAAAGAAGTTGGTTAGGGGATAAGCAACATAAGAACTTAAAAAAGTAGCCAGCAGAAGAGACCACCTGGTCTGTCTATATTAGTGAAAGGAGAAAGTCCAGAGGGGGTATTGCTAAGCTCAAAGGAGAAAAGGGGGCATGTGAGGAGAAGGACCCTGTAAAAGCATCTATCCTAAATAGATACTTTTGCTCAGTATTTACTGAAGAGAAGGTAGAGCAGGGCCCACAGCTCAGCACCATGGACACGGGGGGGGAGGTGAGCACTACTCCCTTCACAAAAGAAAGGGTCCTACAAGAGCTCGCTAAGCTCAGGGTGGACAAGGCAATGGGACCTGATGGCATACGTCCCAGGGTACTAAAGGAGCTAAGGGTGGAACTAGCAGAGCCATTAGCAGAACTGTTTAGTGAGTCTCTGAGCACAGAAGAGGTCCCAGAAGACTGGAGAAGGGCTCATGTGATCCCGCTCCACAAGATTCGTAGCAGGGAGGAGACAGGGAACTATAGACCATTCAGTTTTACCTCAGTAGTGGGCAAGATTATGGAGGCACTCCTTAAGGAAAGGATAGTGCAACACCTGGAATCCATAGGGGCACAGGATCCAAGACAGCATGGGTTTACAAAAGGAAGGTCCTGTCAAACTAATCTCATAGATTTCTTTGACTGGGTAACCAGAGTTGTGGACCAAGGGGGAGCAGTTGATGTCACCTACCTTGACTTCAGCAAAGCTTTCAACACTGTTCTACATAGAAGATTGATAAATAAGCTGGGTAGGCTCAGGGTGGGTCAGAAGTTGGTCAACTGGGTGGCAAACTGGTTGACGGGCAGAAAACAGAGAGTGGTGGTAAATGGTATACAGTCAGAAGAGATGCAAGTCACAAGTGGGGTACCTCAGGGTTCAGTCCTGGGGCCAGTCCTCTTCAATATCTTCATTAGTGACATTGCAGATGGACTAGAGGGTAAGGCTTGTCTGTTTGCAGATGACACCAAGATCTGCAACAGAGTACATGATCCAGATGGGGTAGGCAGAGTGAGAAGAGATCTGGATAAACTAGCAAAATGGTCAGAAGAGTGACAACTGGGATTTAATGTAAAGCAGTGCAAGATCATGCACATAGGGAAGAGAAACCTTGAAGCCACCTATAGGCTGGGAGGGGAGTTGCTGGCAGTCACAAAGGAAGAAAGAGACTTGGGCATCATCATCACCGATGACCTGAAATCATCCAAGCAGACCTTTAAAGCAGTAGGTAAGGCTAGGGGAATGTTAGGGTGTATTAGTAGGGGTATCACAAGTCGTAAGAGGGAGTAATAATCCCTCTTACAAGACACTGGGTTAGGGCCTCATCTGGAGTACTGTGTGCAGTACAGGAGGCCACACCTTCACAAGGACATTAACCAAATTGAGGCAGTCCAGAGAAAGGCAACCAAAATGGTGCAGGGACTGCATCAGAAGACATATGAGGACAGATTAACGGAGCTCAATATGTATACCCTTGAGCAAAGGTGAGAGGTGATATGATCGAAACATTCAAACACCTTAAGGGCATTAACAAGGTGAAAGAGTCTAACATGTTTAAATATAAGAAAAATAGCAGGACAAGAGGACACAGCATGAGATTAGAGGGAGGTCGATTAAGGGGGAATGTGAGGAAATTCTTTTTCACAGAAAGAGTGGTGGATGCATGGAACGGCCTACCTCAGGAAGTGGTGGCTATGAATACAGTGCAGGGCTTCAAACAGGCATGGGATAGGCATAAGGGAGCAATACCGATGAATATAAATAGATAGGCCACTGACAGAGCAAAGGCAGATGGCACATTTATAAGGTAGAAAAAGAAATGGGCAGACTGGATGGGCCTTGCGGTCCTTATCTGCCGTCAACCTCTATGTTTCTATATGTTTCTATGTTTCTATATCTTGTCTGCTTGATTTGTTTTGGGGTTTTGTATTTCATCCCTACACCAGTGTCTGTGACCCCTCCTCTCCCTCTCTCCCCCCCTCCCTGGGTGGTGGTAAATGGAGTTCACTCTGAGAAAGGGAGGGTGACCAGCAGGGTGCCTCAAGGTTCAGTGCTGGAACTAGTCCTCTGTAATCAGAAGGCTGTGGGTTCTATCCCCACACCAGGCACTTGTGTTAAATCCCAGTACTGAGACTGTAGTGCAGTGGGGGGGGGGGGTGCTGCACTCCTGAGGTGCCATCTTTCGGATGAGACATTAAACCGAGGTCCCATCTACTTGTTCTGGTGGTAGTTCAGGTGGATGTTAAAGATCCCTTGGCACTTCTCGAAAAGAGCAGGGAATTTTTTTATTTGGACAAAACTTCAAACAAAACTCAAACATAACTATTTTAAACAATATATATAAATAACAACACATACTCAAAAATAATTCTCTACAGGATAACATTATAACAGAAAAAAAAAACATTCATTTTTAACCTTCCAAACAAAGAAAAAAGCATTTCACCCATCCAAAACTCTCTTCCCACCCCTTATATCCCCCCCTTTCCCTCTACTACGAGTACTATTAGGGGAATTTCCCCGGTGCCCTGGCCAAATTTCCCCCATTCACTAAAAATACCACCAACAGCTTAAAAATTTGGTTCAGTTTCAGTTGGCATCCATCTGTATCCCTCTCCCTGGGACAAGGCTGAAAACAGGCAAAAAATTGTCTAGTCCACCTTCCCGGTCAACAAAAACTAAATAAAATAAATAATAAAATAAGTGACATTCTAGAGGAGCTGGAAAGGAAGGTATGACTCTTTGCAGATAATACCAACATCTGCAATAGAGTGGATACTTCATGGGGTGAAAAAGATGAACAGACACCTTAGAAAACTAAAGAAGTGGTCAAGGGTATGGTAACTGGCTTTCAAATTTGAAACAGTGCTAAATAATGCACTTTGGGCATAGAAACCCAAGGACAGAATACAACATGGGTGGAGTGGTATGTATGATGACCAAGCAGTAAAGAGACCTGGGGGTAATTATATCTGATTACCTAAAGGTGGCAAGGCAGTGCGACAAGGCAATCAGGAGGGCTAGTGGGATGCTGGGATACCTAGGGAGGGGGTATCACCAGCAGGAAGAGTGAGATGATATTGCCTCTGTATAATTGATAAGACCCCTCCTAGAGTACTGTGTCCAGTTCTGGAGACCACATCTCTGGAAGGACATAGACAGAGTGGAGGCAGTCTAGAGGAGGGCAACTAAAATGGCACAGGGTCTGCATCAAAAACCCTATGAGAAGGGACTAAATGACCTCAATATGTACACCTTGCAAGAGAGGAGTTGGGGGGGATATTATAGAGAACTTTAAATACCTTACAGGGGTCAATAAGGTACAGGAGGGACATATGTTTCAGAAAAAAATGTGCTCAAGTACAATGGGACCGGCTATGAAGCAGGTGGAGGTAGATTCAGGAGAGACGTGAGGAAGTATTTCTTCATAGAATGAGTGGTGGGTGCATGGAACAGCCTTCCAGAGGAGGTGGTAGGGGCAAAAACAATGGTGGGGTTCAAGAATACATGGGATAGGCACAAGGGAATTGTAGTGGAAAGGAAGGAGGAAGGGAGAAAGAGCCGTAGGTCCAGGAAGGTCTATGGTGATAATGTAGGTAGGGAAGAATGGCAGACTAGGTGGGCTAAGCGGTCCTTATCTGCCATTAAATTCTGTGTTTCTGTGTTAGATCTTGCAGCCCTGCACATTTTTGGACAAGTCCAAATAGCACACACACACACACACGGCATAAGCATCATCCTTGTAGTCAAAGAACCTCTGTGCGTAAACACTGAGGCAAGGGTTACCCCAAAGGGCATTTGGCTGGGAAGCCAAGTTTCAAGAAAATACAAAATCACACATGCCCCCACAATGCAAAGCATCATAGGCTGCATATGCAAATCATCACAGAATGTTATGCTGGTCCAACTTTAAGCAGAATTGCATGGTGCCAAAAGGCATCTCACACAGTTTGCAAAGGGTGCTAACAGAAGACATCCTTGTAGTCCTTGTAATTGCAGGTGAAAAACCTAAGTAAAGGTTCTTTCAACAGCAGCATACAGGTACAACATCAACAAGAAATTGTCAACTTAGAAATAAAAAATATTGAGGAAGCAATGGCATTGTTTCTGTGCAGGTCCAATGAGCAATCAATGGCAGATGAAAGAACTAAGGAGCACAGGGTCTGCCCACGTTTTATAGGAGCCAACATTGCACATCATCATCATGGGTGGCCCTCTGCTGACAAAAGTTTCTGAGTGGTCCTGATGCCACTGGATTACAGTTCCAAAGGTGTGACCTAATGGAGGAGACATCTTCAATGAAGATCATCTCATCCTCTCTCAACTCTCCCTTTTCCTTGACTCCTCCTCCTTTTTGACTACATTCCAGCCTGGTTTCAGGAAATACTCCACATCCGCCTCCCTGCTGCAGCTCACTGATTCACTCCTCTCTGGTATGGACCAGAGCCAGTTCATTTCCGCCATCTTTGTTGATGTGGCTAAATCGTTCAACACTGTCTATATCAGAAACATCCTTCCCTCTCCCTCCCTAACTGCTCAAGCACTTGCTAAGATTCTTTCCAGGGTCACATACAGTTCTCCATATTTCTAAATGATCTCCCTTCTGCCCATTTCTCTGCATCCATCCACATGTAGCCTCTGGATCCTGTGCTGTTGACCTTGCTGTCTGTCTCCAACAGGATTTTGACAGTGTTCAGCACTAGTTGTGTTCCAACCACCTTTCTCTCAATGCCCCCAAAAATGGTATCCATGACCTTTGGCTCCTGGGAGAAGCTCACCAATTTCCCTCTCTTCTTCTCCTTCCACACACACTCAAAGGTATTGTGATTGAGGCTGTCTCCTTCTTTATGTACCATGGAGTCTGGTCAGATCATCACCTTGACTTTTAGGTGCACATTGTTACCATATATCTCAAACTGCACCCCAAACTAGGTGTGCTCTCTAGAAACAAATCCAGTATCCCACTCCCTGCCTGCCACAAGTTAATAACAAAGATGATCATTCCAGTCTTTGACTATGGAGACGTTGTCTACACTCCAGATTCCAAGTCCACCCTTGTCAGATTGCACCCCCTCTTTCACTCATTCTGCCATTTTGTCTTGGTCTGTCCTCTTCATTCCCATCACGTCTGCCTTTACCTTTCCCTCACCCTCCCTTCCCTTGATGTCAGACACCTCATGCACTGTGCAACCTTCATCTCAAAATTCTGACTTGGATCTCTCTGTCCCTACTTTTCCTCCCTCTTATCTCCCCCCTCCACCTCTCTGGAGCACTGCTTCACATTCACTCTCCCTCCCTTCCCCTCCAGGAAAACTTCTGCCTGCCAGGCTGCCTTCTTGTATCGCTTTCCTAAGCTCAGGTCCCCTCTTCCCCGTTTATATGATCTGCTTCATCCTTTTCCTCCCTCAAGACTCTTCTTCATGACTGTACTACCCTCTGCTGCAACTGTACCTGACCCCTGACCTTGTGTTCCCCTTCCACCCCCTGTCTATGTTGTTGGTGCCCCCCAATTGTGAACAATCTCGCCCACCTTAGGTCCCCCTGGTTTGTGTGGATTAAACTGCTCCTGATCAGTGCTTCACATCTGCTATTATTTTGCTCCTATACCTACTTCCTGCTCTGACATTGATAACTCATGCACCTATGTGCAGTCTGGATGGCATAAAACTGCTCCCCTCTAGCATTTGCTCAGTACTGCATTGCACTTGGACTTTACTGCATTGTTTTTCATCTTTTTATTGGGTTGTACTGCGCATTTGCCTGTGATTGCTCTACTGTTATGTAGTTTGTAAAGTGTTTTATTTATAATGTATTTTTTTATTTTGATGTTTCTATTTTTATGGTAATGTTTTCATTTTTATACCATTGCCTCTTCAGTATGTTATCTTCACTTGCACATTTTGTATTGTTCGCTTCCCCACCCCTTACTCCTCAGGACGCATCTGGAAACCAGCTGTTACCAGCTCAGTATGTCTTTCCTGGTAAAACACTTGAAATAAATAGCACAGAGGCTAGTTAGTCTCTGCACTGATATATGACATCTCTGTTAGTAAATGAATAAATATTTTCAGTAACCTGCAACTGGGCACAAGAACCTTTTGTTTTGGTTTTCCTCTGATATCCTGCAGGATACTGCAGGAACACATTGTAGTCCAATGGAATTTCTCCAATTGTCATGCAGGAGAGTGTGACAGCTTTAAAACAGAGTGCTTCATCCTGGTGGGCAGCACAATATAAACAGTCAGTTGAATATAAAAATTATATAGAAAATTCAAACTAAAAAAGAGATTAAACTAACAAAAGTAACAAAGAACAAAATGCTCAATGAGCACAGACACATGCAGTGATAAAAAAACAACACTCTAAAAATGGGGGCTCTGGAAATGAGGGGGGATATAAAAGGGAACTAGGCAACGAGGCATACCGATTACAAAATGAGACAGCAGAGACATGGGCAGGGAGACAGAACCGTGGCATTAGTAGGAAAGGGACAGGGAAAAGGGGTGGGGGTATGACTAGTGGCAGGTGCAAGATGGGATGATGGTGTCCTTGAGGTTGGCTTTGAAAGAGAATGAGGAAGAAGTGCAGATAGAGGAGGAGTTGCCTATTCTAGTGATGGAGGAGTGAGGAGAAGGCAGATTTCACAGCTGAAGTTTTGCAATGAAGACTAAAGAAGGAGCAGACATCAGAAGAGCAGAAGTAGTAGAAGGGGAGGGAGGGAAGGAGGAAGAGGAGAGAAAAAAGGAGTAAAGAGAGGTAGCTGGAAATTGATTTAAATACCAATGCAATTTTCAGTTACCTCTATTGTTGATGTGCATGCTGTTACTCATCAAGGTTGGAGAGACACAGGCTCAGTTTGTTACTATTTATATGTTATCAGCTACTAATATAATACTCCCCTAGTGAAATTTACCAGTGATAGAATTAATGTAGCCTGTAAGCAACCTTCTCAGTGTATTTCTTTAAAAGTGTTGTCCAGGAAAGGCACAAGGAGCCAAAGCACATTTACAGAAACAACTTAGGTTGTGGGGTTACAAATGAGAAAGGGTAGGTAGTTAAAATCTTTATTTTTATACAGGATTTGACCATAGAGCAAATGTTGCCATATTTTCAATGTCACCCTGCTTACAAATAATTACAGATTCACTACAGTACAAAAGACAACAGATGTTAAAACAATATAAAAGATAATGGATGGGCAACAGTGAACAACAGTGCTGTGTTCTCTTCAAGAGGTTGCCATGGCAACCAAGTAGACCTTGAGAGCAAAGCTCAAGAGGTCTATGTTTGTCATGACAACCTCAAGAAGTGAACTCAGCATTGTTGTTCACTGTTGCCCATCTATTGTCTTTCATAGTGTATGGGCAACAGCGTAACATCAATGGCGCATTTCTTCAGAAATTTGAGCTTAACAGCATTTCTTCTTTCTTTTTGAGTGAGGTAACTTCAGGCCACACACATTAACTTGTATGGGCATTCGTTGGCTGCCAAGGTAGTTTTTAAATAATTGTTACATCTGATTCTGTTTTGTTTTTACTGTTCATTTGAAAACTGGTGCTGTTTTGAAGAAGCAGGTTATGAAAATGCAGTGGGAGCCATTGCTGATCGCTTGCAACTGTCAGAAGAAACTGACAAAGTTAAAAAAAGAGTGATTGACGTGGTTGCCATGGTTACATGAGCTTGAGGGCATTCCGTGGCATTCCATTCCTTCCCTTCCCCCTCTCGATCCTCTCTCCTGCCTTCCCATCACCCCCAATTACCTACTCCTACTGGTTTTGACAAAGCCTGCCAGGCTGCTCCCCCCTCTGGTCTACTTCTAAATCATGTCCCCTGACTATCTTTTGATTGCCTACCCCTTTACTGATTTTTTGCTCAACAACCAGTGTTTTTTGTAGCCTACTTACAGTGTTTATGTTTCAAAGTATATTCCTGAATGTTTCTCTAATTAGTTTTCCTATTGCTGCTATTTGTTTATGTCCTACACTTTCTGACGTGGAACCTTTGTAAAAGAGTTTTGATTGTTCAAAGCTATTGTAATCCAAGAATTAAATAAATGAATAAAAATAAATAGAAATGTTGTTGCACCATCCAAAAGTAAGAACAAAATATGGTCATATGGCTTTCCAGTACAATGCCGCTATATTATGGAATGAAATCCCCCCTACATTGAGGAATTTGCCTAAGCTTGGTTTCTTTAAAACAGGAATTAATAAAACTTATTTGGAAATATGTACCTGTACTTAGAACACCTGGTACTTAACAGTATTGTTTCTTATGTGTAATTTTGTATGTGATATGCATACTATTTATCAGGTAATTGTTAAATGTTAGTGTGATCTACTATATGTGTATTAGTACTGTTTGGATTGTATGTACGACTCATTTTATAAAAAGGCGACTTTGTCTGTGATATATGTATTGTACTATAGGTGAACGTTATCTACTACATGTATATCAGTACTGTTAGGACTGTATGTGTGATCTTTCTACACAGGACAACTTTGTGAATAGGTCCTTTGGGCCTAAAGGTCTTATCCTGTTAAAAAATAAAGTTTTAACTAACTAACTAGTGATGTACTCAAGATGGTACAACAGCAGTTTGATGTCACTATGATGGTACAACAAGCCTAGGAATTCACTGAATTCCATTCATAATCATACTCTCTCATGCACTATACAATAATTACAAACTAGGCTTGATGGCACACAGACAGCCATGGTGCAATCTGCTGTTATGACAGGCCAGTTATAACAATGAGTGCAGGATCTCAGAGGGCTGTCAAGGTACACCAGCACCAGTGCGCTCTGTGTAAAATCGACTGCCAAAACCACAGTCAGCCACTGAAACTGCCAAAACCAGCGATGCACTGAAAAAGCTGCCTGCTGCATTATTGGGTCCCACTCTCCAGAGGAGGTAGTGGAGCTGGGACTGGACACTAAAGAACATCACTTAGGCACAACAGGTCTTTTCCACCCCACGATAGGCAGCGGGGCTAGGAAACTAGAAGAAATTGGTGCTCAGTGCCAGGACAGCACCATGGAGCAATGAATGCAGGAAAATAGAAGTCAGTAAAGTCAAAAATAATAAAACAATATATAGGTAGGGGTCTATAATTGATTTTTTTCATACACCCTCAGTATGGGATGACTTAATAAACCCCTTGAGTTTTGCTCTTGGGGTTAATGACACATCACATGCCTAGGATGTGTGGAAAACCATTACACACCCTTACCCTGTATTATTCTTTATATAATATAACTCATTTGAGTGCAGTTGGTAATATCTGATTTCATAGCCTGCTTGAAATTGTTTTATGAAATTTAGATTATGATTTTTTTAAGCTTTTTTGTTCCAGGATTTAACAATGAGTAAGAAACAAAACTGCAAAAAATAAATTCAACTAATAGCAAGACATAAAACTCACACAATACCCTAGCTAATAAGTTAGGGTGTTAAGGAAATGAAATGAGGATATATAAAGACCCTTAGACAGAGAAATGGGTCGAGATCAAGTAGGGTCTGCGGTGATACTGTAGGTATGGAAAAACAGGCAGACTGGGTGGGCCAGGTAGTCCTTATCTGCTGTCAAATTCTATGTTTCTATGAGAAGCAATAAATTACATAATGTAGAGAATATCAGATGAGCAACCATGCACATTAAGCTGGTGCTGCCCCAGAGGGGTTCTGATTGCATCAGACCTCAAGAATGAGGCTGGCGAAGTCGGATGTAATCAAAACCTCAAGGTAGCAGCTCAACTTGTCATGTATGTGGTTGCCCATCTGGTATTTATATAGTGTACCATTCAAAATAAATTCCGGTAGAAATACTAATGAAGTTTATTCATTTATTTTTTAAGTCAAAATCTGAAACTACAGCAAACTGGCATTAAACAAAACAACAACAAAACAAGGTTCATTCAGTTTTGAATCACGCCCACTGTCTATTGTTCTGTGCTCCCCTTCCCCCCTCCCCAGTCATTGTTTTTTCAGTTTTTCATGTAATGCAGAAGAAGCAGTGGAAGAGAGGGTCCAGCCTTACATAGGTAGAACTGAGGTTAGCACTGTAAACAACACCCTTGTAGTCAACCACAGGCAGGATCATTGTGCCACAGACCGGGACTGGAAGACAGGAGCTGTGGTACAGTGTGCCAGTCTTGGGAGGACAGATCAAAGTTCTGATCCAGCCACATGCACAGGTACGTGAAGTGAAGGACTTCTTGAAGAGGAGATGCCAGTGATAGTCCTGGCTATTGGGGAGTCTAGCGAGCCTCTGCATAGTGCCAAATGTCAATGAGACCATTTCTTTTGGCATATAGAAACATAGACTTTGACAGCAGATAAGGACCGCTTGGCCCACCTAGTCTGCCCATTTCCCTACCTGTTGTATAAACTCCAGATCATATATGATCTGTAGCTTACCTTCCTCTTGCTACCACTAGGGTTGCCCTCTGTCTGTCCCAAGCATTCTTGAATTCACTTATTGTTTTGGCCCCTATGACATCCTCAGGGAGGCTGTTCCATGCATCCACCACCCTTTCTGTGTAATAATGCTTCCTCACATTTTCCCTAAGTCTTCCCCCTTCTAGCCTCATGTTGTGACCCCTTGTATCACTGTAGACAATATGCCAAAAGAAATGTCAGCATAAGTGAACTATCATTTAAGAAAGCAACAGTCCCCATCCTTGTGGGCTCTACTATCAGAAGTGGATTGTGACACAAATATGAAATGAGGCCATAAAGACTACCAAATGCAGTTTGTTGTTTTACCAGCAATGTAACTACCTGCACTCCACAAAAGGGAAATAATTCACTGTCTGAATGTTACAGTGGAGTTCTTCTGTGCAGTAGAAGGATGGGAAAAGAATTACACTTTTTGCAGCCAGTTTCATATACATGGTATCTCAAATCACTTCAAAATCTATGAACGGTTTGCAGTAGCCATTATATATTGAGGAAGGTTAAGGAAAATGTGGGGGATGGGGTTAAAGCAGAGAAATAAAGAAAGTGGGGGGGGGAGTGAGGGAGACAGAGGTGGTAAAGTGATTTTCTGAAGGTCACACTCATACATTTAGTAAGTGGTAATGGTGAGAATCATTCAGTACTTGGGTCTCCAGGTGCACAGCTTTGCATTTTGACCATTAGGCTACACTGCCTCCACTTCCAATAGATCAGTTTTCTGATACTTGGTGTATCCAATAACATAGTTAACAAAGGTTGTTCCAGCCATACTTCAGTGAATTGAATGTATAACCTGGTCAATCTAAATTGCCTCAATGGTCTAAGTCCTGATGGCCTAGACCCCAAAATACTACACATGTACGGTATGCTCCTGCTATTGTTATTCCTATTACATCTATCGTTAGCCTCTTGTTTTCCCTGGCATCTGTTCCTGACTCTTGGAAGTGGGCAGCAGTCATCCCCCTCCCTGAAGGGGTCAGCCATAGCTCTTGTGAACTATCACCCTATTCCTCTTCTTCCTACCCTATCAAAGCTTCAAAAGCACCTTGTTCTCCAACAACTCTCTCCCTTCTTTGAATACTTCTTCTTCACCCCTTTACAGTCTGGCTTCTGAATGCCTGTCCACCTTCCTGCTCTGACTCACTGACTCTATCCTTACTGGAGTGGGCCAGGGACTGATTACCTCTGTAATCTTTGTTGATTTGGCTAAAGCATTCAAGACTGTTGTGCACCCTTCTCTTGCACAAGCTTAAAAAGGTGGGTCTCTCTGACCACTCAGTCAGCTGGTTCTACTTCCAGGGCAATTCTCAATCTGCCTGTATTGGAGACTCCATCTTCCCCAATCTTCAAATCTGCTCAGGTGTTCCCTAAGGCTCTGTCCTGGGCTTGATCCTTATAACCATCTTCCTGAATAACCTCCCTAATGCTTTCACCTCTGTAACTGTCTACATGTATGCAAACAATACTGTGCTTTTCACCTCTGGCTCCTTCACCACTGTGAGTGATATGACTTGGTTTTAGTTACATAAACCCGAACTTGGAAGCCAAATGTGTGGGAGGCAACTTAATTTACTTTTGTAGTCCCCCCTTCCCAAATGTCTAGGGGCTAGATGTTCCAGGGAAAGGGGTCGCAGACAATAGAATCCTCACCAGCATTTCTCTCACCAGAAAACATGGAATACAATATCTCTTACCCTGAGACGTCTTCTGGTACCTTTCTCAAGGGCCCCAAACAATGGAATTGATTTGCCCCTGCAGATTCTTTCCAGGAAAGTAGACACAGGCAATTTATCTTCAGCCTTCATGGATGTCCACAACCTGGCCATGAAGCAAGAGGGTGCAGGAAACATCTGAATTGCTTCAAGACCCCACGGGAGACTACGGAAGACCCCTAAAACTAAAGGACTGGTTATTTCATTTAAAAGCCTTTAAAAGATTAATCACACTGGACTCCAATTTCTCCCAGACTAATTAGGTCTATTCTCCTGAGCTCATAAATGATTAACCGGGCTCAGGGGTCCCAATTGCTTAAAGAAAAATAGAAAATACACAGCTCCATGGAGCTAAGACGTTTTACATAGCGAATTTGAATGAGAGTATTTCGGGCAGTCTCAGGCATGGGAGATTTTACCACAAGCAGAGCTACAGCAGCAAGTACTTAACTCAGGACCAAAGACCCTTTTCATGTATCAGAAGTGTGAAGCTCCAAACTATCCCACTGGCAATGGTAAGTACATAAACTTGAGCTTCATCACACAGAACACAGGGCGCTTCTCAAACCTTTTCCCCAAGTGCTCCTTTCTTTCCCTTTTACCTGAGCACTTCTAACAGGGGAGCAATGAGTCCCTCTAAGCCACCCCTGAACTAATCCATCCTAAAGGGGCGTAATTCCTTGGCAGCCTGCTAGTTCCTCAGCTGCACCAAAATCTCTGACTCAAACATTGCCCAAAATCCTTGTCCTGGACCCACCTGGTCTCCTTAGCTTCTCAATCTCTCTCTTAACCTGGCTTCTGATTCACTTTTCTCTGTAGCCACACCTCCCAAAAACAGTCACAGTGGCACCTCTCTTTAAATGTAATCCTTGTGCAGCAAGAATTTGGTAATTCGGATACAAGAAGAAGAAGGCAATGGCCTAAAAGACCTCACCAGAAGGTCTCTTTACTCCTGCATGAGGACCCACCTGGGCCTCTATCCCAGAACCTCAGGACCTGCCCCACCATGCAGGCCCCTTTTTGAGTAAAGGCTACACCAACTTCCACCTTCCAATCACAAAGACCACCCTGCCATGTGAGTAAAGAACTGGAACCACTCCCACCAGCCCGAATCCCTACAAGGGCCCTGCCACAACCTCTGCAGCCCCAACGGCCTGAGAAACACAAACCTCCCAACACTAGACCCAAAACACTCCCCGGGGTTCTGCTATACCTGCCCACAACTCGCTCCCTGGATGCTCTCACCTCCCAGTCCCCTAGGGACCTAAGACCCAAAATGACCGCAAACTACCTTTCTGAGAGTCCCCCCTCAGATGTCCAAACAGGGACCTGGTGCATCGCTTCTGAAAGCTGCTGGCCTGCCTAAAGAAGGGAAGGGGGAACACCTTTCACACTGCCCTGTGCAGTGCCCACCAATCTCTCTATTATTCTCCCTCAGCTCTCCCTTTATATATCCCCTAATCGGCTGCCCACAAGTGGCAGCCAGCAGAAATTGCACTCCCCCGGAGCACTAAACAGCCCTTAGCCCCAGGGAAGGGGGAGTGGGCCCTAGCGGTGAACAATAATCCCCCTCAAAATGAGGGGGGATTTACAATTTATACTAGCCCAAGAGCAAATCTTAATCCCAGTGCAGTGGACCTCACATAACTCTCACAATGAGTTTCATAGGACAACCCATACTGTACCATTCAATAGGTTTATTTTAAGCAACATAGTCTTGAAAAGAAAAAAAAGACCATATATAAGCAATTAGCAAGTAATGAAGCAGCAGTCTCTTTAAAATACATTTCTACTAGTGCACTCTTGTTAGAAGAACAAGATATTGCTGACAGTCTTTTCCTTTACCCTGGAAAGGGGTGTGTGTGTGCTAAAAAGATATGTTCTTTGAATAGTTTCTTATTAGCTAATACCCTCAGTAGAACAGTTCCATTTCAGCTTGGCATATGACCAGTCCAGATGATGACAGTTTACACAGTTCTTAGCAAAACAAGCACCCACATTAGCCCCTTGATGTAACCGCAGTCCCCCAGGTAAACTCTTACTCCCAGCCCTTTTAGTTTCTTGCCAAAGATGATACATTAGCTAGGTAGTTTATTTGGCAAGGGCTTACAGTCACTGACAATCCTTTGTTTTTACCTGGTCCATGGGGAGGAATGATATTCCTAGCTTTCTCTCCCTTGTTGGCCTGATAGGGTGTAGGTCTTTGGAGCTGATGGGAGCCTTGTTCCTGAATGACTTGTGACATCTTGATTTTTTTTCTGAATACATTTTATTCTCCTGCCTGCCCTGGTTGCCCCCTTCTGACCACCCCCCCAGCCCTGTTACCTGGCTTCCACAGTGCTTACCTTCCCGCTGTCATCCTCTGCCACAAAACTATGGAGGGTGCCCAGTCACCAATGCGGGGAATCTGAGGGGTCAGTCATCATGCTGCTGCAGGGAGATTTTTTCCCACCGATTGTAACCCTAGGTCCATAGCCATGCAGTGGGCATGATTTTATGAGCTCTGCCTCCGTGGAGATGCCCCCAGTGTCCTGAAAATGGATCCCTTCTCTTTCTTGGAGGCTGCACATATGCTGCCTCCCAGCAACCACTGGGTGGCAGTGGACAGTGAGCCACAACAAACCCCCTCCCGGGGGAGCAGAGCTGTTCTATGGATGCTCAGCTGTCCCTCTCCCAGCCAGCCCCAGGGCCACCCATGTCAGTTCTCAAACTTGGTTAAGACACACAGTGCCTCAGCCCTCCATGTCATCGGGTCAACATCACATCATGATTTTGAGAAAATTGCAGGTAGCACAGGATTATGCATGTTGTTACCTTTCTCCTGCAGTTCCATAACTTTGAGTTGTTGCAGAAAGATTTGTTGCTGTAGTTGACATGATGATGGTATCAGATGTTAAGAATACCATCATGATGTTGTTAGATGTTCAAAACACCATAGTTGATGGCATTAGATATTAAGAAATGCCACATCTCTTGATGACATTAGATGCTGAAATATCATCTTGATGGTATTGTTTTTCCAACAAACCATAATCTCTCTCAAGAAAATGGTCTTATATCTATACAGTACATTTTACTGAGCAAACAGTTTTCATCTCAGGTCATCAGAAATTAAGACGGCTCAGCTGAATTTTTGCTTACACTTCAGCTAGAAGCATTTGATGAAAAGTATTTAATACCTATGATGCACTTCCTTACACATATTCAGCATCACTTTCACTTATCTGGTCTGTTCCAAAATAAGGTTCCAGCTGACACTGAATCATACACAGCACTTAGAAAAAATCCTACACAGCCATTTGAACATTAAAATGACAGGCTGGCTTTTAGCAGAACTGGAACATAGTTGAAATAAAGCATTACTTCCATTGTGAAGTTGACCCAGGCCTATAAGTCATTCAAGTTCAAACTTGATCTGAAACCATATGACCCTATATTGTCCACACCACTGACCTGGCAACTCTGATCCAAATTTTTTCCACATCCGCTGTTGATTTTCTGCTAATCAGCTATCCCTCAATGCCAAGAAAATGGTCTCTGTGACCTTTGGCATCAGAAATAGGCTAGCCACTCTCTCCTTTCCTCTTTCATACCCTTGATGGTGCATTGATTGAGGATGTCTCCACTACTATATATTACTGTGTTCTAGTCCTGATTATCTGGAACTGTCCTTGTCTCCATGTAATTGTACTTTTATCTATATTCAAATTCATATGCTGTTTTTTTTATTTTAATGCACCTTGTTGTATTTTTCTGTTTTGAACCTGTACTCCTTCTTCCCCACTCAGGACACATATGGAAGCAAGCTTTTACCAGCTCAATATGTCTTTCCTGGTAAAACTATATAAATAAATACATGAATAAATGCATAAATAAATACAAAAATGGGAAAACTAGCAGGAGGCTGGGATGCATAGGCAGGGCCTTTTCAAGTGGAAGGAGGGACATAATCCTGTGCCTTTACAGATCCATGGTGAGGCTACAGTTGGATTATTGTGCACAGTTCTGAAACCCCCATCTAAAAGGAGAAGTACCACCTTGAGTTGGTACAGAGGATGAGACCAACATGATACAGGGCAGCATGGGAAGACCTACCTGTATAAAGAAAGACTGGCCAACCTCAATATATACTCTTTGGGGGGGGGGGTGTATGAATGAAACTTTCAAATATCTGAGGGGACTAAAGGAATAAACAGGGCAGACAGCCAGCAATTATAAAAGTATAATGAGGGGTCTGCTACAAGGGGACATAACTACAAACTGGTAGTGGAGAAATGCAGAAGAGACATGAGGAAGTACTTCTTCATGGAGAGGGTGGTGGAGAAATTGAACCATCGACCAGGGGAGCTGCTCGGTGTCAAGAGGGTTACAAGTTACCCCAGAGAGGGGTGGGATAGACACATGGGGTTGTAAAAAATAATGGGGTGGGAGGGGTAACTGGGGGACAGTTAGTCAAGCCAAGTGGATCTACAAGATGGAAGTCCTGCATAGGACCTCCCAGTGTTAGACTGGTGGGGACTTCGGTATGAACAGGGCAGACTATATAGACTATGAGTCTTTTTATGTCCATAAATTTCTGTTTCTATGTTTCATTAAAATTCCAAAATTGCCTGTAGGTCTGATGCAGCATAATAAACACCAATGAACATTAGTGTTGTGCAAGTAATGAACATTACTTTCTGACTGCCACAGATAATGGAGTACTACCGACTACCAAGAACTTTTCATTATTTATTTAATTGGTCTCAGAATGAAATAGCATTAAAAAGTAAAAAATAAATAAATAAAACAGTTGCTAGCACTTCTCAGATGGCCAGGGTATGTATCATGGCTAACCCTTTCCCCTCCTCCAGTCATCTCCTGCCCTCCACTGCACCCTCACAATTTTCTCATATCCATATTGGTAAAAATCAGTTGCCATGCTCCTGGCATGATGCCAGGAGCAAACAGTGTCTTTCTATTGCATCTCCATATGTATGTAATCTGCTGGGCTTGAAAGGGCTATTCATTATTTGCACCCCCCGTGACCCCATATTGATGATTTTGCTGGGGGCCTAATATTGTCTGATTTCAGGCTAATCAGTCAGTCCCCACTCCCTGGCCAGCAGCATGACCTTTCTGTCCATGTCACGTGCCTGGGAGGGCAGGAGGAAACAAGTGATCTTGAAACATGGACTATTTTAGGCAGACTAAATACTGTACTAACTCTTTCTAGAAGTGTTACTAGACCTTTCCTTCCTCCCTCCTTCAGCACTGCTCTCAGAGAACTGAGTCTGACCATTCCTGCTAGGCACATTGCTGTCAGATGACTGAGTGTGACTTAAATAGAAAACATGCATTGCGGGTGAGGAGGGGGGAGGCCCACCACAGACATTAAGCTGATGGGTCTGTAATTCCCTGCCTCCTCACTACTTTCAGTTTTGTGCAGTGGGACTACATCTGCCCTCCTCTAGTCCCTTGGAACCACTCCTGTTTCCAGAAACAGGTTAAAAAGGTGCCATCAGAGGTCTAACCTGCTTCTTCCTGACTTCCCTCAGCACGCTGGGGTGTATCCTGTCCTAACCCATTGCCTTACCCACTTTTAAATATGGTAGTACCCCTAGGATGCTATCCACTATGAAATGGTTTATGTCCATCTCTGTTACCTCAGGGCCCCTATTTACCAACTCTGGTCCACTCCCCAAGCCTTCCACTGTGAATACTGGGATGAAGTAACTATTTAACATGTCTGCTTTTTGATGATCCTCTTCCACACAAACCCCTCCTTCCCCCTTCAGGCAAATTACCCTTCCCTTGGCCTTTCTCTTTTCCCTTATGTATCTGGAGAATGTCCTATCCCCCTTCTTCAGTAATTTGGCAAGGTTTTCTTCTGTTAGGTCTTTAGCCTTCCTGACTGTGTTCCCTGCCTCTTTTTGTTTTTCCTGATAGATAACTATGTCCTGTTCCCTCTGAGTACTTTTGTATCTCATGAAGGGTTGTTGTTTTGCCCTTACCTTTTCCACTACCTCCCTTGAGAAATAAAGTGGCCTTGTTTTTCTTTTGCCCTTGTTAACCTGCTGGATACAGAGATTTGTAGCTTTGTGGATACCCTCCTTTATTTTAGTTCACTGGTTCTCAACTCCCTCAAGTTCTCCTATCCCGACCAGTTGGTCTTGGAGACATTTCCTCATTTACCCAAAGTTGGCCCTCCTTTTCTTTTTCAAATATCATTTTTATTACAGTTATAGATGAGATCACAAATCTTAATACATTCATTATTTGTACATAAGGTAATATTCTGGTTGTATAACAAAAGTGGTTTAGTGTATATAACGTAACAATTCCCACACCCCATGTAGCCACCCCCACCCACCACCATATATCTACATTATCAGAAAATCTTTGTTATAATGGTACATACTGTGTACTATATATCTAATATGAACTAAGTATCCTCTTAGAGGTATATATTGAGTTTAATAAGAAAGGGGACTTCGGGGACTGGGGCCCTGTCTTAAATTCTTAGTATGGGTAGAATGTTGTCTTGGATATTCTTCCAGATAGATCTGAATATGTTGTCGCTTATTGGATCTAAATCATATATTAATTTTTCAAATAACTGAGAAACATTAAAAATATACCACCACTTGTGCAATTCAAATTTGGGAAGTGTTTCATTTTTCCCATGCTCCAAAATCTGGCATTTTAAAGCCGTTGTTGCTAACATAAATATTCTTTTTGAGTAGTAGACCAGTCAACATCTATCAAATTGTTCCACAAGTACTTGTCTGGTTCAAATGATATCTATAAATTTAGTATACTGGTGGTAATTTGATGAAGTTTTTCCACCCTTTTGTTAATATATGGGCATGACCTTAAACAATGTATTAGAGTTCCTTTGTTACCACAATTGTGCCAACATTTGTCCAAGTACTCAGTATTTATTTTTAACAATTTGAGCCAGAATTAGGTATGCTCGATCTAATATATTACACTGAATAGACTTATTTTTTGCTGAGACATTCAACATCTTCCTTATTATTTCCCATTGTTTATGAGATGATAATACTCTGGCTTCTGTATTCCACTTATGATTTAGTTTACCACAAGAGTTTTTTGTTTTAGGTATTAACAGTTGATAAAATCTAGCCAGTGTTTTGTATGTACCTTTATTCATTAATGTTGATTGTTGTTTTATTATAATCACCAGTCTAGTCTCTTTGTTGCTAAACAAGTTTAACATTTTCTTAAATTTGCTCAAGACAGTGTAATAATGGAGCAGGTTCCAGTTCCTATTATTTATTTTGTTTTTTGACTGTATAAAGGACCAGAATTGGTCTTGGATTATCATGTCCTATCATATTGTTATATCTGTTTCATTCAAATATTTGAACAACATAATACTGTTATGGTCATCCCATGTTTGTTTATTATAATCAATGTGTAAAAATAACCAAGGTAATTGTAACATTATGGGGTTTTTAATACATTTCTCAACTAAGGTAAACCATGAAGACAAAATGAGTATTTTGGAATTATATAGTTCAACATTCAAAAAAATATAATGTATTTTCGAGTCAGATGATAAAGGTAGGATGCACATTTGGTATATTAAATCATCCACCCTGGAGAAAAAAGTCCATTGATAGTATATTGATAATATTTGGGCTAGTATGTATATTAATGGATCTGGGCATCCCAGTCACCCCCACTCTCTTGGGGTAATTAAAACATTCCATGCGATCCTGGGCTTACCTCTTTGTCATAACATTTTACTAAATATTCTTTTCAAATCCTAAAACCATGAACTATTTGGTGCCCCTGATATATTCTGGATCGCAAAAATAAAGTGAGGCATAGCCTTCATTTTGATGGTGTCAATTCTTCCCCATAAGAACAATGTTAAGTTTTTCCATTTCTTCATTAGTAGAGAAATAGCTGGTTTTGCTTTGTCATAGTTAGTTTTGATATTCTGGGACTGATCTGCTGATAGATATAAACCTAAGTATTTCATTTTGTATTTTAAATTCTTGTTCATATTTTAATACTACTAGTAGTTTGTTTTTTGACTGTTTCATTATTATAGATTTATTTTTGTTGATTCGATAGCTTGAAATTCTTGAATATAATTGAACTTCCTCGATAAATTGGTCCAGAGACACATCTATAGTTCTGATAATTAACAGAATATCATCTGCAAAAACACTTAATTTGATCTATTCTTCCCCTATTTTAATACCTTCTATATGATGATTGGTGCTTATTATTTGTAAAAATGGTTCTAGGGCTAATATAAATAATATTGGGGATAGGGGACAACCCTACTGAACCCCATTTAACATTTTGAAGTTGTCAGTCAGAAATTGATTAATTTGGAATTTAACTGTTGTGGTTTTCTAGAGTTTTTTTTATCAGAGTTATTAGTTCATTTGGATATCGCATTGTCTAATGTTAGATAAATATAGTCCCAATTGACTAGATCAAAGGCTTTACTAGCATCTACAGATACCACATAGTATGTATCCTTTAGATATGATTGGTGTGATTTAATCAGATGGATTAAAACCAAAATCTTTCGATTGGATGAAAAGAGTGTTCTCCCTTTTAATAAATCCATACTGGTTTTGATTATAAATTCTTCTAAGTGTGGTTGAAGTTTATTGTTGATTATTTTAGCTAATAATTTATAATCTGAATTTAAGATTGCTATTGGACTGTATCCCTTAGTTGAATCTCTTGGTTTATTTTCTTTAAGTATCAATATTATTTTAGCTTCTTGCATAGATGTGGGAAGTTCCCCATTCAAGTTAGTTGACAGTAATTCATCCCACATTTTTTTCAACCAAGGTGTTAAATCAGTTTCAAAGCTCTGGTAAAATTCATTAGTGAGACTGTCTAACCTGGGGAATTTTTTTTTTTGGGGGAGAGAGAATGTATTGAGTCTTTAATTTCTTGATATGTTATTGTAATATACAGTATGTAAATTTATTTGTGTGAATCTTTTCCTTTTTTTAAGACATTTATCATATCACCTTCATTTGGGATAAGGTTGTTATGATATATGTCTTCATATTTTTCAAAGAAGTAGTGTGCAGTACCGTTATCTGTTGTATACGTTTTCCCATCTTCATCTTTTATTAGTGTTATGTTTCCTTCTCAGTTCTCAACAGGGATGTGAATAGTTTTTCTGCTTTGTTGGTATGGAAGTATTTATGTTTTTTGATCCCCATAGCAAATCTGGTAGTTTCTTATTGTAGTATTTTCTGTTTTTTAGATTTATATTTATACCATTCATTTGTACATTTGTTGAAGTCAATTAATATTAGAGTGTCTAGTTTTTTTTAACCTGAAGTCAATGTCTTCATTTTCTTTTTTCATTATTTTATTGGTTTTAATTTGATATGATATTATGGCTCCATGTAGAGGGGCTTTAAAGGCATCTCAAATTGATAGTACTGATATTTGTTCAGAATAGTTATGTTGCGCAAATTCTTGGATTGTAGTTTTGATAGATTCAATAAATAATGGGTCTTTTAATAGATAATTGTTAAAGGTCCACGATCTAGTACTTTTTCTATTCATATTTGTAATTTGAATTTCCATTGATATTAAAGCATGATCAGATATGAATATTGAGTCCATATCTGTCATAGCTCAATTTTATACAGTGCTTTTAGTAGTAAGTAATCAATCCTGGTGAATGTCCTATTTTTCTTATCAAAGTCAGTATAAGCTATAATATATGTCTCCATATGTCTATTAATTGTTCCGTTTCCATGAAATCATTCAGTTTTTTGAGATAAGTAAGTTACCTAAGGTATATGGTGTGGGTTTATCATTCAAGGGGTTAGCTAATGCATTTTAATCTCCTGCTAAAATAATTTCTGTGGATTGTATTTTTTGGAATCCCTCAGTTATATCAAATGGTACATAAACTGAGCCAATCATTAACTCCTGATCCTCTATTTTTATTTGTATTAATATTATTCTTTCTTCACTGTCAGAGAACTTGTCCTTTACCTCAATATTACAACCCGATTTGACCAAAATGGCCACCCACCTACTTTTCTTAGAACCAGTACTGTAGTACAGTGAGCTAATCTAGTTCTTTTTTAATTTCACAACTTCTTTTTCCTCTAAATGTGTCTCTTTAATACACATGATATGGGCATTTTCTTGCTTTAAGTAGGTTAAAATATGTGAGTGCTTAATAGGGTAATTGACACCATTTACATTTAGAGTTACAATTTTAATTATATTATTCTTAGCCATAGTTGTTTCATTTTGTCTAGGCATGATTTCCATATATAAGCACACTTCAATTCTTTTTCCCTAATGATTTTGTCAACTCCAGGATTTGTGGCCCCTCAAATCCATTTTGTCCCCCAACTTTGATAGTTACCCCTTAATTGAACATTTATATACTTTGTTTTTATTTGTAATAACTTAATAACATAGATTGTGACACATAATCCCTTGAATGTGTAATACAAAAAAGAAAGTCTAACCCAGAAAGGAACTCTGAAAAGTGTCCCTTGTGCTTGGGATCCACTGTTGGTGGACTGCTTACTTGCTCCATTCTTTTCCCCATGATACTTGGAGGGGGTACCACCAAAAACCTGTATTTTAAGTTTCTACTCATTTCCTTCCCCCTCCCTTTAATTCCGGGTATGTTGTAACAAAAACACTTGTTCATAGTAGACCCTTTCATCCAATGGATATAAAATATTGCTATTCCCTATTGTTGTTTTGAATAGGGTATCATCTGTCATTCTTTTTAAATGGTTAAACTTGGCTGTGGTTGATTGGACTGAAATCTCTCATACTCCATCGATCCCTTGCCATCATTATACACTTTTATACCATACAAATATACCATACAATCATGCTAACATTAACGTATTTTGAAATATTTTGTTAATTAAGCAATTTCTTTACCACTCCCCCTCCACTCACAGTGATGGAATAGGAAAATGTCAAAAAATATTCAGAAAATGTTTGTCAGCCTGATATTTAAGTCTTTCACAGTTTCTTCCACAGTTGTGTAAGTGAAATGTTTGCCCTGTATGTTGACTCTCATTATGGCAGGAAATATCATCATGGCTTTGATACCATTTGTCCATAATCTGTTCCTTAAAAAATCTAATTTTTTCCTGGCCAGAATTATTTCTTGAGGTAAGTCATTATAAAAAGAGATGTTCCTCCCTCGATACAGTAAATTTCTTTTTTTTTTTGCACACCATAGACATTAACTTATTTTTGTTGGATGATCTTAAAAATTTAGAATGACGGGGGCAGTAGGTTCAGGTTTACTCTGGAGTCCTCTATGTATTCTATCTATCTCCATATTGACTGCATCAGGGGTTATTTCTAATATGTGGCTGCAATAGATTTGAAGGAATCTATTAATGAATGGTTGTGTCCCATGTTTCAGGTATTCCATAAATGCAGCTATTATTCTATTTTGCCTGAGATTCTTGGCCTGTCATTTTGTCTTGTAACTCAACATTCGAACTTTCCAACTGTTTTTTTTTTCAGGTAGGGAAACTGCCTCATCAGAAATTTTATCTAAAGCTTGTTTCACCTATGTTACATTGTTCTTTAACTCTTGGTTGTCTTTAATAAGTTCTTGTATTAATTTAAAAGAACTTTCCAGATGCCGGCACGGTGAGGGTTGAGGCACTGGATGCCACACCTTGCGCCACGCTGGCGACCTGGCTTTGGGAACAGACTCAGGTCATTTGGGGGTCAGCCAGGAGAGGAAGAATTGAGTATCCAGAGGACTGCTCTCCTTCCTTGGGGGGGGGATTTGCATCAGGCCTGTTGACTGACACTCATTGGTGACTGGGGGTCAGCATCGGCATGTAGCCATGTAGAGGGGTTGGCCCACATTCTGGGTGATTGGCTGCCTCTGCAGAGGTGGAGACAGCCTCCCCACCCATTGCAAGGATGTGGGTGTGTGAGAAAAATGGTGGAAATATCCGGTACCCAGCAGGACCCATGATGGCCTAATTGCTCTGATAAGTCCGCCTCGATTCTAGATTTGATATACTGAGGGGGGAGCATGCTGGCAGTCCTCATCCTGGCCTTGCCACAGAGGAGGAATCCACAATTCTAGGGATGGATGGACGGTGTGATCACAGGGGCCGGAGGATGTACCCCTCTGAGGGAGGGATCATATCCCGTGTTGGGTCTGCAGCGGCAAAGGAAAAATTACATATGGAAAAAAAATTACTTTCCTATTTGTTCCAATGCTGCAACATAGATTACATTTTATCTGAAATATTATTTATTTTGTCAAACAGGACTTTAGCCTGGGGGGGGGGCTTCACTTCCCTCCTCGTCTGATGATTCAGTTTCTTGCTCATAAGCACTTTCGATTTTGTAAGCCCATTTTCTTAGTTTTTTCCTTCAAACTTTTTGGTTTATAACATTTTTCAGTATTAGGGACATCACAGAAAACTGTGGTTTGAAAATGCTCATTTACTACAGTCTTGGTGTTGTTTAAGTTTGTTTTACTTGTTTCACCCAACCGATCACTAGTACTGGGGATAATATTTATATTTTGTATTACATTGTTTTTGGAGAAATTGTCATTACTTACCCCATTGCTTGGGCCTTCTCCCACCTGAGATTTTCCTGATGGCGTGTCTAATGGCGTTCAAATGGAATTGCTTTCCCAGCACTCATTTTCAGGATTGAGGAGAATGGGCCCCTTTTCTGGTAGGTCCTTAGAGGGCTTGAGAAGAAAATGTTCGTTGTCCACTTCTTCTACCGAACATGGTTGAACTGCTTTGTTTTTGGCTGAATTGTCCATTTCTAGAATTACAACGGACTGTAACAGTAGTGACAGGGGCATGCCAGCATAGTTGGTGACTGTTTTAGACTGGGCCCCTGTAGTAAAATACTGCATATTAATGTCCATTTCAAAGACCAAGGCAGGGTTTGAAGTTAGCAGCGGGGGCATTCCAGCACAGTCAGAAACTGTATTGAGGTGGACCCCTGAAAAAAAGTTTGCATGTCAGTTTCATTTGGAGGCATTCCTTTTGAAGTTTGTGGTGGGGTCATTCCAGCACAGTCAGGGACTGTAATGAGCTGGGTCCCTGGAAAAGAAGGTTGCATGACAGTTTCATTTGGAGGTTTTCTGGTATAGCTTTTTTCCATAATCACCTGAGATTCTAACGTGGGTGTTTTCACTTCAGGTGAAGATTCGGTTGCTGTTTGTCTAGTAGCTATTACTTCTTTATTTGCCTTTTGTTTTCCATTTAGTTGAAATAGTGGGAATAGCCCAGTTTGTGTATTCATGACAATGGCATTTTCTTCATTTCGACTTTCATTAGGTTTGCGTTTTAATTGGAGTGCTACCTTTTTTCTAGTAACCGTAAAGGAATATTTAAAGTTTTTAGGTCGCGCACCGTTCAAGTTTTTTTTACTTTATTCTTAGGCGTCCTGAAATTGTAGTAGAGTTTAAAGTTCTTTTTTACCTAATTCATCCACTTCGGATAAGGGTTCAGTTCAGAAGTTCATACCTTGCTACATGAAAGGGTGAAACGAATGGGAGTTTTTCAGATTGGACCCTCACTGTGCTGCCTACATGGCTACTGCTTCAGGGCCATGTCGCTCCTCCCTCCTCATGGGCGGTGCTCCCCTCATCCTCTCAGGGACACATCCCTAAGGTGGCCTTCCTGATGTCTAGTACTCTAGTCCTAGTACTGTTTACCTCTACCCCAGTTCTAATAGTAAACACCATACTGTACAGTGATCACTATTTCCTAGATATTCACCCACCTTGATGTTAGCAATGCTTTCCTCATTGGTCAGTATCAGGTTCAGCATTGCACCCTCACAGGTGGGTTCCTTTACATACCTAAGGGAAGCAGGGAAGGCAGTAAGGCAGGCAAAGGCCCAAACCGAGGAAACACTAGCACAAACAGTAAAAGAAGGTGACAAGACTATAGATACATTAGTAAAAGGAGAAAGTCCAGAGGGGGTATTGCTAAGATCAAAGGGGATAAGGGGGCATGTGGGGAAGAGGACCATGTAAAAGCATCTATCCTAAATAGATACTTCTGCTCAGTATTTACTGAACAGAAGGTAGGGCAGGGCCCACAGCTCAGCACCATGGACACAGGGGAGGGAGGTGTGCACTAGTCCTTTCACAAAAGAAAGGGTCCTACAAGAGCATGATAAGCTCAGGGTGGACAAGGCAATGGGACCTGATTGCATACATCCCAGGGTACTAAAGGAGCTAAGGGTGGAACTAGCAGAGCCATTATCAGAACTGTTTAGTGAGTCTCTTAGCACAGGTGAGGTCCCAGAAGACTGGAGAAGAATTCATGTGATCCTGCTCCACAAGAGTGGTAGCAGGGAGGAGGCAGGGAACTACAGACCAGTCAGTCTTACCTCAGTAGTGGGCAAGATTATGGAAGCACTCCTTAAGGAAAGGATAGTGCAACACCTTTAATCCATAGGAGCACAGGATCTAAGACAGCATGGGTTTACAAAAGGAAGGTCCTGTCAAACTAATCTCATAGATTTCTTTGATTAGGTAACCAGAGTGGTGGATCAAGGGGGAGCAGTTGATGTTTGGGTTGGCAGTATAGCCTTGAGGTTAAAGGAACGAGGTATGAATGAGCTTGATACATCCAGCAGACCAGACCTGAGTTTGATTCTCACAATCTCCACTTACATACTGTGTGACTCTGAGCAAGTCACTTAACCGCCCAGTGCTCCCAGGTCACCCCTGAAAACAGGCACTTGTGCCTAGTGGGCCTTACGGGGTTACCAAAGACTAAAATAAAAAAAAAATGTTGCCTACTTTGACTTCAGCAAAGCTTTCGATACTGTTCCACATAGAAGATTGATTAATAAGCTGGGTAGGCTCAGGGTGGGTCAGAAGTTGGTCAACTGGGTGGCAAACTGGTTGACAGGCAGAAAACGAAGAGTGGTGGTAAATGGTATACAGTCAGAAGAGATGCAAGTCACAAGTGGGGTACCTCAGGGATCAGTCCTGGGGCTCGTCCTCTTCAATATCTTCATCAGTGACATTGCAGAAGGACTGGAGGGTAAGGTTTGTCTGTTTGCAGATGACACCAAGATCTGCAACAGAGTGGATGATCCAGATGGGTGGGCAGAATGAGAAGAGATTTGATAAACTAGCAAAATGGTCAGAAGAGTGGCAACTGGAGTTTAATGCAAAGAAGTGCAAGATCATGCACATAGGGAAGAGAAACCCTGAAGCCACCTATAGGCTGGGAGGAGTTGCTGGCAGTCACAAGGGAAGAAAGAGACTAGGGCGCCATCATCACCGATGACCTGAAATCATCCAAGCAGACCTCTAAAGCAGTAGGTAAGGCTAGGGGGATGTTGGGGTGTATTAGTAGGGGTATCACAGTCAGAAGAGGGAGGTAATAATCCCTCTTTACAAGACACTGGTTAGGCCCCATCTGGAGTACTGCATGCAGTACTGGAGGCCACACCTTCACAAGGACATTAACCAAATTGAGGCAGTCCAGAGAAGGGCAACCAAAATGGTGCAGGGACTGCATCAGAAAACATATGAGGACAGATTAATGGAGCTCAATATGTATACCCTAGAGCAAAGGAAGGAGAGAGGTGATATGATCAAAACATTCAAGCACCTTAAGGGCATTAACAAGGTGAAAGAGTCTAACATGTTTCAATATAAGAAAAACAGCAGGACAAGAGGACACAGAATGAGATTAGAGAGAGGCCAATTAAGGGGTAATGTGAGGAAGTTCTTTTTCACAAAAAGGGTGGTGGATGCATGGAACGCCCTACCTCAGGAAGTGGTGGATATGAATACAGTGCAGGGCTTCAGACAGGCATGGGATAGGCATAAGGGAGCAATATAGATGCATATGAATAGATAGGCCATTGACAGAACAAAGGCTGATGGCACATTTATAAGGTAGAAAAAGAATTGGGCAGACTGGATGGGCCTTGCGGTTCTTATCTGCCATCATCTTCTGTGTTTCTATGTTTCTGTGTTACCAGCTGCCTGAAGGAGTCAGTCAGGAGAGAAGTTAAGAATGCCCTGGCTTCTGGTGGTTGCCGCTGCAGGCAGGCTCCAATCTACATCTGTTAAATTGAAGTCTCCAAGCAGCAGCACCTCTCCTTTTTGAACCATATGCTGAATTTGTTCCATCAGTTCTTCATCTACATCTTCCCCCTCTCTGTAGATCACCCCTGTGCAAATAACATCTCCTTTCCTTTTTTCCAGGGTGACCCACAGTACCTCTGCCCTCTCCCTTGACTTCCCTGTGCTTCTATTGCCTTTATGTTCCCTTTCATATAAAAGAGCCATCCCCCCTCCCCTCCTTCCTACCCTGTCCCTTCTAAACGGAGAATACCCTGGTACCATCAACTTACAGTTCTGGTTCTCATTGCATCAGTAACAGCCAGCCCAGCAGCATATTTTTGTAGCAATAACTGGGTAAGAAGATCAGTGTTTGGGGGGGCGGGGGTGGTGGTGGAGGACAGGAGATGTGGAAATGAGGGAGAGGTGGTCATACCTTGGTCACCTGGGGAGGGATACAGGCTTTTTAGTTTTTATTATTTTGAGCTGAATAATGAATAATTACTAGCCAAATACCTGGGCTGCCCTTAGGAAAAGTACTAGTACACTCCAAAAGATACAGATATGCAGCCTTTTTTTGCAAATCTTGTAAGTAATCTGCAGTACTGATTCTGAGGCCATTAAAGCTGCTACTTACCCATGTATAAAATACCGCAGTCTTTACAGGAAAAAGAACACAGAAGCTAATTTCTGTCTTGATATACCTCTCAGCCATTTTCATCCAAATGGACAGTCTTCCTTAGAAAGTGGGAAGAGAGACAAATAGCATGGCATTAAAATGTGGGTCTAAACTTTTTCAATGCAGGAATGGGTATTCTGAAAAGTAAAATGTAAAAAAGGGAAAAGGTAAATAAGGGACATCCCCTCATAATGTGGATCAATGTTAAATAGAATTTTGTTTCTATGGAACTGGATGCTAAGCTGCTAATTGTCTCATGTCCATTACAACTGCTAAATCAGCAATAAACACACCTAGGTATTTCAGTATATGGTAAGTACCATTCTGACTATACATATATGTTGTGTTATACATGTCAAATTTTGGAATATATAAGGGATATGCGGGGAGTGACTGTGTGATAACTCATTTATAGTGTATGGTGGAATGTTGTTCTCACTCGAAATCCAGATTTACTAAAATGCTGTTCATCCACTCACACTTAAATGAATGGAATGCTGTACTGACCATACATGCAGAACAGTGTTCCATTCATTTAGAGTTGAAATTGTGAGCCGGCATCAACAGAAAACCGCTGTGTGGCAATGTTAATTCAAACAGCCCTGAAAATGGTTGCTGCGGTCTTCTGTGTATGGGGTGGTTTTCTGTGTATGGATCAGAAAAATAACTGTAAGGGAAAATGCAGGATCAACCAGATATGCCGCTTATAAACCTGTTTATTCACAACTTTCTCCCTTGGTCTGCTCCTCTGCTCGCTAAGCAAGTCATCTGGCTGCCATTTATTTTTGTAAGGCCCTCACACAGCAAACCAGCAACCAGTGGGAGTGTGTGTTGCAAATGTAGGGATGCCCAGTCCCTAGCAACCATCATAACAACAAACTGTAGCTCTGGGAGGCATGCACTGGTAAAATAGATTTACAAGCCGAAAATCACTCGTAAAATACTCAAAAAATAAATTGAGGGACACCATACACTATAAAAAATATTGGAGAGGTAACCAAATGCAGAACCATGTGTTCTGCAACCTTGGGGTCTAATTCCCAAGGACCGCTTGAGCTTTGTTGTCAAGGTCACAGGGAATCAGACCCTTCTGTGGAAGAACACACTGGTTCTGCATGGTTACCTATCCAGTATTCTCTATATCTGGTACAGTTGCCAATGACCTCAAGTAACCTCAAGAGTGGTGAAGTACTGTTTGAGTTTACATGTAACAGTCACACAGGAGTGCGGTGTGCATATTTATGGAGCACATACAAACAGAGGTGAGAAAGAAGTAAGTGCCTCAGCTGGGACTTGAACCCAGGCTGCCTATAATACCGTTCCGATTGCGCTAACCAGCTGTGCCACTGAGACAACTGGAACCTGGGCTGTCCCTGAGCACATTACTCTTTCTCAAATGTACAACCCAAAGGCAACACAGATATTTACTTGTAACAATTACACAGGAGTGCGATGTGCATGTTTATGGAGCACCTACAAAAACTTGTGTTCCTCCCTTCCATAATATATTTATCTAAAGATTTTTAAAATTTGCCTTGTCCATGTTTGCTATAATTTGTTCTGGAAGTCTATTTCAAATGTTAGCTGTTCTTTGTGTATAATAATATTTTCTGTTTTTTGCCTTAAAGTACCCTTGTTTTACCTGTAATAGATGCCCTCTTACTGTTAATTTGTCAGACTTATATTCTATGTTCAGTCCTGACATCAGGATATCATCGTTCATAATTGTATGGTACAGAAGGATGTCACCTCGATGCTGACTTTGTTTAAGACTATACAGTCCTAAATGTGATAATCTTTCTTCATAGGCTCTATCTTGTATACTCTTAGTAGTTTTTCTGAATCTTCATTGTATGTGCTCCATAAAGATGTACACCGCACTCCTGTGTGATTGTTACAAGCAAATATTTGTATTGCCATTTGTGTTGCCATTGGGTTGTACATTTGAGAAAGAGTAATGTGCTCAGGGACAGCCCAGGTTCCAATTGTCTCAGTGACGCAGCTGGTTAGAGTAGTCGGAACAGTATTCCGAGCGGCCTGGGTTCAAGTCCCAGCTGAGGCACTTACTTCTTTCTCTCCTTTGTTTGTATTTGCTCTATAAATATGTACACCGCACACCTGTGTGATTGTTACAAGTTAATATTTGTGTTGCCATTGGGTTGTACATTTGAGAGAAGTAATGTGCTCAGGGACAGCCCAAGTTCCCGTTGTCTCAGTGGCGCAGCTAGTTAGCGCAATCAGAACAGTATTCCGGGGTGGCCTGGGTTCAAGTCCTAGCTGAGGCACTTACTTCTTTCTCTCCTCTGTTTGTATTAGCTCTATAAATAAGCACACTGCATTCTTGTGTGATTATTCCAAGTAAATATTTGTGTTGCTATTGGGTTGTGCATTTGAGAAAGAGTAACATGCTCGGGGACAGGCCAGGTTCCAGTTGTCTCAGTGGTGCAGTTGGTAGCGCAATTGGAACGTTATTCCGGGCAGCCTGGGTTCAAGTCCCAGCTGAGGCACTTACTTCTTTCTCACCTCTGTTTATATGTACTGTTTGAGTTTGTGTGTGTTCTAGTTCTAAGGTTTAGGGTTCTAATCTAATAAGATTCTGGGCAATAGCTGTCAGTATGTATTAATATGTATCATGATTTTTTTACCATGCTTGTATCCACTGTATCAGCAAATATTCTGTGATGCACTATTATGAATTGTAGGTTGTGTTTTTAAATTTAATATAATGTGTAACCACAAAAAAAAGTTAGCACAAGTATAGGTGTCTATATTGTCATGTAATACTATGTCATGGTACATTCTTCTCTGGTAAGGGTCATTGCTTCTGGGGGTCTTGCACTACTATAACAACTGTTGCAGTGTTAAAGTCTTTGCTAATACTTGCACTAAAACATATATAGTATGATCTCTCTGAAATTTGTTGTTTTCTCCTGCCTGTACCTGCTCTCCCCTTGCACTGCTGAAAATGCCTGAAATAATTATTCTAGTTAACGATCCCTGTTCAAAATCATGTCATGTATTGTCTTCGTATTGCTGTTTCCTCTGTATGTAACACTCCCGAGTTATGCCTGAAAATAGGCAAGTTTTTTTCTAGTGCACTTACTCAGTAAGCAAAAACTAACTAACTAACTAAATAACCAACTAGCTACTGTCTTTTCTACTGTATAGCGTGCCATCTGCCAAAGAACAACTGTCTTTGATAATGTTATTTATGCTTCCTTAGAGGTCAACTTTGTAAATAGGGCTCACCTGCCTTAAGTTCTTAACCTGTATAAAAATAAAGGCTTTTTCTACTACTACTACTGCCTATGTTAGGAGTCATGTTTTTGTAATAGCTGAAAGGAGACACACTGGTGGGTGGCTTACACACTCCCTAAAAGTACCCACCTTCATTTTCAGTTCATTCAATTATTTTTATTTAGTCAATTTTCCTTCTGAGCCATATATTATTTACTTATCTATTCACTCAGTTATTTTTCTGGTTATTTAGTTCTGGTAGATGATTTGTTTTTGTAATTTACTGATTGTTCTGCCATTGTTGTACTATGCTACCCATACTACTGTATTTTGGTTGTCCTGTATTGTTTCCTTGTAACCTCCTGCGTCGTGTCTAAAAATAGACATTTCTATGTCTAGTGCACTTACCTGGTCAACAAAAACAAAATAAATAAATAAATACAGAGAGAGGGAAAAAGTGAGTGAGACATGTAGCCTATGGGGAAGAATTCAGGTCATCTTTTGCCATGAGTCTGACATCCTATGGTTTCCTGAAACACCCCGTGTAATGATCTGAGTACCATTACACTACCCACTATTTAATACTATGTTGCCCTCTATAACTAAACCCTGGAATTCTGAGCTTTCCTCTTTCCTCTCCCCAACGCTCTTCATCTTCTCCCTGTTTCTCCTGCCCCTCCTCTATTGAGCTCCTCCTTCCCTGTCTCCTACCTGAAGAGCCCTCCCTGTCTCATACTACCCTCCTTCCCTTCTCCTGCCCCAGGATCTCCCTCCTCCTCTCTTGCTCTCTTTCCTCCCTGTCTCCTCTCATGCTCCCTCCTCTTTCCTTTCCCTCTGTGCTTCCTTTTTTCTTGCTTCTTCTCTCCCTCTCCTCCCCAGAGTGCTCCTATGTCCTGCCCCCAGCACCCCCTCTCCAGCCTCCAACACTCCTCTCTCCTGCTTGCCTGTCTCTTCCTCTTCTCCTTTTGCCCCTCTTCTTCTTCTTCTGACACTATCCTCTCTTGCCTCTCCTCTTACCTTTCCCTCCAGACTCCTCCTCTCTCTCTTCTCCCTGAAGAGCCCCCTCACCTGCCTCAAGAGTCCTGATCTCCCCTCTTCCCCCTTTAACTCCTTCTTCTCTTCTGTTTCTCCTTACTTTTTCCCTTCTGCCTCACCTCCTTTTTTGCCCTCTCCCCTTCTCCGCCCTGAAGAGCCCCTGCCTTGCCCCAAGAGCCTCCCTCTTTCCCCTCTGTCCCCCTCATTTCCCTTCTCGCCCCTTTCCTTTCCTTTCCTTTCCTTTCCTTTCCTTTCCTTTGCTGTTACCTCAGGTGACAACCTATCCAAAATGTTTACTTGTTCAGACAAGTACGAATGTATGAGGAGTTGGTCTGTATCTGCTATTTTAGAGGTGTCCCAGAGATATTTCTGTATGTGTTTCAAATTCTGTTGAGTACAAGGTGGTCTCCCTAGTCTGCACTCCCATCTCTTTATCTCCTGCCCGTCTTCTTACTTCTGTCCCTCTTTCCTGTCCTCTCCCTTTTCCCATACTTTTTCTCATTACCTGGAAAGTTGTTGCCCTGCCTCCTTTTCTTCATGGTCCCACTTTCCCTATTCTTAAGCTTGGTATGACAGTTGTCTGGAAATAGATGGACTGATGGGAGAACAAATAAATTCTGCTGTTCCCTCACAAGCAGGAACTGCAGCACCTCTCCAGGGCTCTGAGACACTTTGACCAATTGACTCTAAATCAGACAGAGTGTCTGACGGGCCAAACAACCACACAGCAAGTCTGAGATGGACCTGCCCCATCACTTCAACACTTACTAGCCAACTGTTCTCATACACTGCACCAAGTTATCCACAACTCAGTGACAGACAACCCCTTGTAGATATGGACCCGCCCCTTATGCTACTCACAACTGCTTGTAAATGAGGTCCTGCCTCCTGCTTGCTAAGTTCTAATCTCAGATACATGAAGGTCTTCCATATGCATGAACAGCCTATGGTACCTCAGGAACACCCGCAAACTGCAGCCGCCTATGAATGAGGGAATGCCCTTTAGGTCTTCATGGAAGCCCCTGCTTGCAGGGAGTAGCCTGTAATTTAGGGCCTGCTTCTTGCTTGTCGATGCTTCTACCTGTAATTTAGGGCCTTCTTCTTGCTTGTCAATGTTTCTACCTGTAATTTAGGGCCTGCTTCCTGCTTATCAATGCTTCTCCTTCTATGGGTGGCCCACTTTCTGTTTTCTCCCTTGTAACTGCAAGCCTCCTGCATCCCCTGTATCCTTCCCCTTTGGAGTGCATGGCATCCATGCACACTGTGTACAAACCGCAGTGCCAAGCCCCAAGTCAGGTCACCTCCCTAGTTACCCTCTGATTGTTTTTGAGAACCAGAAGGTTGGGAGTTGATAGGGAGTTGGCATGCAGTCAAATGGGCGAGGGACTCTTTTTTTTTTTGTCTCTGTAACCAGCATGCAGACTGTTAAGGGACAACAGAGGTTCTGGAAACGTGTGTGATGAGAATTCAAGAATGGGAAATGCATGGGAACTGCATTACCTGTGAATGCTCATAGTATCCAATGATTCTGAGAAGATTCTGGTGCATGTCCATAGAATTCATAGGGAAACTGGAACTTTTTGTTTTGGTATTATTGCAGTGATAGCTGTGTTCTGTGGACTCACTATAAAAAGGGAAGCATCCTTCTCTGTTCAAATGTATTCGCACATATTGTCCAGCATTTAAATAACCATATATTCAAATAAGGACAACATCATGTTTAAGCTATTGCCAACTTATTTAAAATTGTTTTTGTTACAGGTGAAGTGGGTAGAACATCAGCCAGCTCATTATAGAGACAAGCGTGCTGCAGTCTCAATGTGGGGTGACAGAACTGGTCATGGTGCGTATTATAATTTCAGAGCTACAATACATCTTCAAGCTGTCTGTGGCAAAATGCTTACTAAGCACTGCATTGGGGGCTGTCAGAATGCTTCATGGAATGGTAATTAAACTGAGGCCATTCTACAGTTTGTTTTATGGATCACAGCCAAAATGTTTTGTATTCTACAACTACCACAGGCTTTAAAATCATACAAAGACATACCCTGTGAAAATTTACTAGCTTTGTGTAAAACTGCTATGATCACTGTTTTTTTCTTCTTCAGCAAAATGGAGTACTTCAATAAAATGAGTTTAATTATATGTTTATCAGTGAAGGTGTGTAAAGATAAATATCTTCTGTTAGCGACTCTATAAACAAGACAATACATATACTACAGTAAAATGTAACTAGAACAAATTTATCACATTGTTAATCCTAGCCTTAAGAACCTGCTTTTAAAAACTGGCCCCTACATGCAAACCCACTGATATGTGCATATTAACAATATCTTACAAAGGACAACCCCTCCTTGGGAAGAACAAAGGCAGTGGTTATGCCAAAGGCTTACTGGCAGTTAAGCTAAGCTTCATAAAAGCAGAGAATACACATATCCCCCAATGCAGGACATTGTGGGTAATGTATGGAAACTTCTTGGTAATATGCATGTATTACCCATGATGCATTGCATAAGGGGATCTGTATAACTTTGTGCTAAAAATATATCCCTTTGCAGAACAGGTACGTGAGAATTATGTGGCACGTTGCCACAAAGTATAGTGAAGAGAATATGTTTCTGACATTTTGGTGCACTGGCAATATCTCACAATCATAAAAGATGCACATCAAGAAAGGAGGAAGGAATAGCACAGGCTATTAAGAAGGGGCACAAGACCTTCTTCCGTTATATTAGTGAGAGGAAGATGACCAGAAATGGTATCATTAGGCTAAAGAAGGGAGAGGGTGGGTGGGTGGAGGACAAAGCTGAAAAAGCTGAGATACTGATCAAGTATTTTTGTTCAGTATTTACCAAGGAAGAGGCAGGGGAGTGGTCAAGACTCACAAGGAAAGATGTACAGGGGGGAGAGGTGGACACCAGCCTATTTACAGTGGATAGAATCTTGGAGGAACTAGGAAAAGTAAAGACAGACAAGGCAATGGGACCAGATGACCATAGAGCACTGAAGGAATTGAGGGAAGTCATAGCAAGTCCGTTGACAATCCTCTTCAACCAATCACTAGAGACAGGGGAGGTAGCAGCAACAGCAAAGTCCTGCACTCATCACTCTCAAACAAAAGAGTGAGTGCAGGACTTTGTTGTTGCTATAATTGTTTATCCTGGAAGTAGGGAGGAGGCAAGCAATTACAGACTTGTAAGCCTGACCTCAGTGGTGGGGAAGCTGATGGAGTCCCTGCTTAAGGAGAGGGTAGTGAAGTTCCTGGAGTCAAGCGGTGCAAAAGACCCAAGGCAGCATGGATTCACTGAGGGTAGATCAGACTAATCTTATCAGTTTCTTTGACTGGGTGACCAGGGTGGTGGATCAGGGAGGGGCGGTGGATGTGGCCTACCTGGATTTCAGTAAGGCCTTTAACACTATTCTGCATAGAAGGTTGCTTAACAAATTGGGGAATCTGGGTGTGGACTCTAAAGTGGTAGAATGGGTTGGAAACTGGCTAAAAGGCAGGACCCAGAGGGTGGTAGTAAATGGCATAAAATCAGAAGGGGGGAGGTGACCAGTGGGGTTCCATAGGGATCGGTGCTGGGTCCTGTTCTATTCAATGTCTTCGTAAGTGACATTGCAGAGGGACTGGAGTGGAAAATATGCCTGCTCGCAGATGACACCAAGATCTGTAACAGAGTCGATACACAGGAGGGGCTGGATAAAATGACAAAATGACCTAAGACTACTTGAGGAATGGTCAAGGGTTTGGCAGTTGGGTTTCAATGCTAAGAAGTGCAAGATAATGCACCTAGGACACAGAAACCCAAGAGAGAAATACAGGATGGGGGGGGCAGGTTCTAGTCACCACAAGTCAGAAGAGAGATCTGGGGGTTATCATATCCGATGACCTGAAGTCAGCCAAACAATGTAAAAAAGCAGTGAGGAAAGCAAACAGAATGCTGGGGGCGCATAGGAAGGGGCATAACCAGTAGAAGAAGTGAAGTGGTGATGCCACTGTATAGATCACTGGTGAGGCCTCATCTAGAATACTGTGTCCAATTCTGGAGACTGCATCTTAGGAAGGACATAGACAGAATGGAAGCAGTCCAGAGAAGAGCAACAAAGATGATACATAGACTGCACCACAAACCTTATGAGGAATGACTCAAGGAACTAAACATCTATTCACTGGAAGACAGAAGGGAGAGAGAAGATATGATGGAGGCTTTCAAATACCTTTGAGGAATAAACAGGGTACAGGTGGGGAGCATATTTCAGAGAAGAGAGTGCACAAGAACAAGAGGACATAACATGAGGCTGGAGGAAGGGAGGCTTAGGGGGAATGCTAGGAAGTATTTTTTCATAGAAAGGGTGGTGGATCCATAGAAAAAACAACCAGTGGAGGTGGTGGAAGTGAAAACAGTATGGGGATTCAAGAGTGCATGGGATAGGCATAAAGGCATCCTGCTGTACAGCAGAGTAGGGGAAAAGCAGTCCATATAAGAGTAAGGATTGCCAAACCTAGTAGGGAAATGGGCAGACTAGGTGGGCTGTATGGTCCTTATCTGCTGACAGATTCTATGTTTCTTTGTTTCTATACACATCAGAATGGATAGAACAGCATTGTGTATTGCAACCATGTTCTCTACTTTATTACTAGTAACAGCATATATTTAACTTCCTGTTTGTGATCTCACAGAACCCTTTCTTGTATGTGTATGCAAATGGCCAGGCTTCTATGTTAACCCTAAGTGAACCAATGAGGCTACTCAGAGCTCCCTACGGTGCCACTGGCATTCAATTCAGTCAATTCAGATATAATAGGAAGTCTACAGCTGTGCGGCCATGTATCTGAAAAATGGCAACACATGGTCTGTTTC